>JABSTQ010005466.1:0-56103 GCA_013358835.2 Ixodes persulcatus
ATTATGTGGGCCTCATTTGAGATCAGGTTCCTCACGAGAAAGACGTAATGGTTTCTTATAATGTTGTGTCGTCGTTTAGAAACGTCTTGACCGATCTCGCAATAGATGTGGCTGAAAATCGCCTGCAAATTGACATCACACTTTCGCCACGTACGTCATTGACAGTTCAGCGCATTTTTGAGGCTGATACGCTCTCAGAAAAACGGGTATATTCTTACACCCCCTGTCTTATATACGACACCCCAAAACTTCAGTTCGACGTACAGCGCGCTAACGTAGAACAGACGGCCTCAACGTTTACGAGGGGCTTGAGAACGGTGAAATATACCTCATTAAAGGGGCGGTGCAATGATATTTGATTGGAATGTTTTCCACTTCACACGAGCTTACTGGCACTAGTGGGACTCAAGGATACTCGTACGCAACGCCACTGGCCAAGAAGCTCCTTTGTTACGGTGTAATTTCAAGGACAAAAGCGATCATTTTCATTCAGTCTCTCGTTTGCGAAATTTGATGACGTAACGTGGGGATTGAAGTACACCCAAATGACGATATTTGAATGCGATTCATAGATTGGACCCGAGCATTGCGTGAGCACTCGATTTAGGCTCGTGATCATTACTAGCTCGAGAAGCATTCGGGTAGTGGCCCGTGTCCAATCGCTGCAACGACGACAATAGCCCAGCCATAACAATGTCTGGAACTCGGCGCGTGCCCTGTGCTTTGCCAACCCCAGTGCGCGGCTATGATCAACATTGGCGGAATATAATCGGCTCCAGATCACGTGGCCGCTTGTTCTGGCTGCGAGTTGAGGGGGTGAACGCTGCTCGTTTTTCTTTAATTTTTTTCTGGGACTCATATTGCGTGGGGTGAAAAACGAACGCGTGTTTCATAGGTCATTTAGGTCAGGGATCCGTTCTAAGCGGCATTTGCGCAAAGAACAAAAATTGTTGCATCGCCCCCTTAAACAACTAAAGTACGTATCCAAAACTGCAGAAAAAACACTGAGGTTTTTTCAGTAATTTCAAGAAACCCCGATTACTTTTTTTTTTGTAGTCAATAAGACGTACATTAGCTATTTTAATAAGTTGTACCTCTCGGCTATCAAGCCGCCTGTGAAAGTTGGGAACGTCGTTTCGATGTCAGGGCGCTGTACGTTGAAATGAAATTTTGGGGTGTCATATATGGGACAAGGTGTGTACGAATATACCCTTTTGTTTCTGAGAGTGAACGCACAGTCGCTTTTTAACGCGTTTGAGTGTGTTGCAGCGTCCTTGCGGTCAGCAGCGGTCGCTTGCGATACGACGCGCGCCGTCGTTCAACGCTCGGTAGCGCGACGCAAGAAAGTACGGACTCGCTCAACTTTCCGAAGTTTTGCGGTGCGTTCGACCAATCAGAAGCCCAGAAAGGAGAGGAGGGCCACGTGTTCGCTAGCGCCCCACGGCAATGCATATCCGGCTTTACGTTTGCGGAACCCGTTTTTTTCGTTCTAGGGTAAGGTGGGAAATGTGCGAGCGAGTTTCTCAAAGACGGCAATGGTTGAGCTGAACAGAATGTTGTCGAAGCGAGCGGATGTCCCCAGATCGACCACCTCGACGCTGTCGCCGGGCCCCGCAATGTTGCCGAGAATTTCTCTTGCTATTGGTCAGCCGCTAGCGACGATAGCGCATTCTTATTGGCTCCTGACTGCACTCGACTGCGTGTCAACGCAACTGTGTGTACAAGCTTGGTGCAACTTCTCTTCGATACGCTACGCGTCCGCTGGCCGCTACGGAACGCATCGCGTTCAAACAAAAAATAAGCGCATGGGCCTTTATCCTTTTGCTGTCTTGCTTAAATCAATCGTATTTCACATTCCGCGGGAAATTTTATGAACAAATTGAAGGCTGCCCAATTGGTAGTCCGGTTCTAGTGAAAATGGCTACCCTCTTGATGGAACACGTGAAAGAAACGGCGTTTCAAGTAAATGTAGGCCCAGTTAAATTTTCCCGGGGTTTCTTAGATGACACCATTGTTATTTTGAACCGTGGCCATGTAAATGACTGGATGGGAGCGCCAAAGGAGAGGGACAAAGCGAAGGGGTGTAGCACAATTACCCCACGTGCAAACTTCCTGTCTCAAAAGCCCAGCGTCATTAGCCTCACGTTTTAAAAATTCCGCGTTCAATTATCTAGTCCCGTATTCCTCGCATGCCAAAATCCCCGTCCTCACTGTCTCCGTCCCACCCCTTCGCAGTTCAACCAGCATTGTTCCATGTCTTAACCTAATTGTTATTTTAAGGGACTACAAATAGAATTTTAAGTAAAAGGAAACACAAAAGAAGGTTAACATAAAGCGCCGAAAACCTTAGAATGACGTACAGTTGGCCAATTGCATGAATCGCCGATACACTCCGCTCTCATAAAGGTGTACTCAGACGCAGAGTTGTGGACTTTATCTACCTAGATGGATAAAAATATTTTTTTAGAACGATGTAAGAAGAATAGATCTGGTTTTTGGTGCTGTGATAAGTATGGCGCCATGAGCTCCGGGTTGACAGTTTCGAAACCCACTTCGTCGTTACTGTGAATCCGCGCGTGCTTCAGAGTCGACGAAAGCTTTGGTTCATTGCTTATGAGGAGAGCAAGTCGTCTGCTTCTTGCGCAGGGGTTACGGTGATGTCAGAACAACGCCGAGCTCTGATTGGCTTTGATTTAAAACAATGTGGGTAGACCTCAATGCTAGATGCCTTGAGGCATATTCACTATTTCGTTCAATCAGCCAACAGGAATTCGGCGTTCCGACATCATCGCAAAACCTGTGCAAAAAGCAGACGAACTTGCGCTCCGCATTGATAAAAGCTGTAACTTCAAATGTTTTGCCGGTAACTGATAATTCCTGATTTTTTTTCACTTCTAACGTCGCAGGATGTGCATGTCTTCAGCGCAGGCCTGAAGACCGGAAAGCTTTAGCCAGTTATTCCTCACTCGAGTTTCGGGTACGGCATTATTACGTGATGCAGGCTCGCGTGCACACTTACTGTCTCTTAGTTAAAAGCAGAATGCTCCGTCGTCATGGTCTTGACCCGGCCACCTGACACAGGGGATTCGCGTCATGAGCTTCTAAAACTGGGGCTTTTGGAAGCGGGGTAAAGTTGACTGGGCGTTTACCACGGGGCTTTTGACATCGGGTGCTTTCGTGTACTACCGAGGTGAACGAGGTGACGACCACCCGGAGCGCGCTGGCAAATAAAAGATTATTAGAAACACACTGACTTAATACTTTATTAAAGCCAGGTCACTTCCAGCCACCCCACTTAAAGTCCCTTGATACTTCTTTTACAAGTAACGACAACCAATACAAATGACAAAGCACATTCCGCTGGAACATCATGGCATCATTCAGTTCATACCTCTGCTGTGCACCGCCATTCATTTTCTAAAATTTACACCGTCACGCAGTCGGCGCTTCAAAGAATCTCGCTACTTGTAGGAAGCTATCTAGGGGCTTTAACCCCACTCTCGTTCTAAAAATAACATTTTATCATCTAACAGTGCCACAGATGGCTCACTGATACACCCATCGGCGCCCATTGTTTTGATGACAAACGCTTCGTGAATGTCCCTATACTTCATCCCACCCTGTGATAGACTGAAGGCGAAGGCTACAAACCGCCAGATCCAATAACGAACCACAATAACGAACCACTTATAACGAACCACTTAGTGGTATTTCGCTTCGATGTACGTATCGGTTCCCGCGTCTCAGATCACTCATGGGGAATGGAGGACAGCCAGCCGTGACTCCTGTATTTTACATTGCGAAGAAAGCCACGGCATACAGGCTCTTTGCAGTGTTGAAGCTATAGAAATGATGCAGCGATTTTTTTATTCGGAGCATTATTTGTCTACTTCTAATCAATGTTAAGCCAGTAATAGCTTAGCGTGGAACGTGATTGGACCTGGCAGCCCGTGGCTTTGGCCTATAGTCCGTCGAAGGATGAGACGAAGTATTGTTGGTTTTCCACTGTGTCGTCCCAGGATGGTTGTGTTTGAAAACAAGGGGGTGCACGGACATCGATTGCAATGCACGGCCGAGATGCCCAGACGGTGTCTGTTCGATAGCCACTGCGTGTTCTCTAGCACGGTCATTTACGCAGCGGCCTGTTTGCCCTACGTAGGTGCGCCCGCAGGATAGTGGAATGTCGTAGACGACACAAGTTCCACATACCAAAAACATTTTTTTTTTTGCAATCGTTCCTATCTATGTATGGAGCATTAATCGTTTTGCACAATGACGAAAGCGTATTCGGGGATGAAAAAACAACCGGAACGTTGTAACGCCCCGCAACGTTTTCAAATTGTGGGAGATAAAATGAAGGTAAGAAATCATGGTCGGTCTTATTTTCTTTTTCCGTCCATGAACGTGTTGTGGAACACTGTTATTTTGTTATTTGCGTTATTTAGATGTTCATAAAATATTATTTTTAGAGAGAGAGAGAGAGAGAGAGAGAGAGAGAGAGAGAGGGGGGCTTGGCTGGAAGTGACGTGGTTTCATTAAATTATTTATTTCAATGTGTTTTTAATAAACTTTCAGTTGCGAGTGCGCTTCGTGTTGTTGTTACCTCCTTCACTTTGTCCCTCTCCTTCAGCGCTTCTATCCAGTCATGAATCAACTTGCCCAACTGAACATTTTGTTGCATGTAAATGACTTTCAGTCGACTTTAAACAGCACTGAACTGTCAATACAATTCACATGCGAAGTAGAACATAACAACGCGGCACCTTTCTTGGATGTAACTGTTTGCCAATGTAATGGCGGTCATGTGCGAACAACTCTGTATCGCAGGCCTTGCGACAGCGGTTAATTTTTTAGTTTTAGATATCAACGCTTTTTTTACATAAGCAGGCTGTTGCAAAGACCGTAATAAAGCGATCTGAGCATATCTCTTCAAACGCGGAGTTCGCTCATGTGAAAATGCGATTGTTGTTGAATCCCTCTTGAAGCCCGAATACTCACGAAGATTTATTGAAGACACGCGTAGACATAAGCGCCAAGGCTGGAGTGAAATTATCAATAACTACAAAGCCGATGTTGCGACCATTCCATATGTTAAAGGTGTCTCAGAATCTAATCGCAGCTCCCTCCTCCCTCTAGGAGTAGGAACAAATTTCAAGCCCCATCTCAATTTGCGTGGCCTTATATCAATAACAAAGGTCTCGACCCCTTCGAGTCCCAGTGTGGTGTGGGGTATAGAGTGACGAGGGTAGAAAGTTGGGCAAGTTGGTGATTCATAATGATTAAAAAGCGCGACAGGACAATGGACATAGAAAGAGACACAGACACAGCGCTACTTTCAACTGAACTTTATTTTCGCTGCAGCTCGATATATATTACCGGCAACAACACAAAAAAGTTAGGAAGATATAAAATGCACATCGTAAAAATCTTAAAAATCAACATAAAAAGGCTAAAATTCTTGCATCACTCATCGGCACCCACCCGAAACTAGTCATGCTTGGTCAAGAGACTGCAATTCTTTTTCAGATAACGATAAAGAAGGTGTGCTGACACATTGCAGCCCTAATCTAGCGATTTCTCGAGCCTCGATTATTTCCCTTGTGGTTTTGTTTCTGTTTTTGTTTAGTACAGTAAAATCTGTGAAAATCGGAGTACAACCACAATCCCGGCAATGCACTCCGAGGTGTCCTGATATGACGGCATTAACGTTGTAACGGTGTTCCCTCAGTCTTTCATTTAGGCAGCGACCAGCCTGCCCCACATAATGACGCCCGCACGATAATGGCACGGAGTACACAACCTCCTCTGCACACTCAACAAAGCAGGTTTCGTGCTTTTTCGCGCAGCCGGGTCTGCTTATGATGTTCGAGGTGGAATTTACCTTTTTACATAAACTAGCCAACTTGACAGGTGCTGAAAAAACAGCGTTAACCCCTGCGTGCAAGCCCACTCTTTTCAGGTTATGGGACACTTTATATAGGTATGGTATGACCACTGGTTTCTCATTTTTCTTTCTCTGTACTTCCGTTCCCTGCTTATTTTTATTCTTTAGCGTCTTGAGAGTCTTCTTTGCTACGGCTGATAGAAGAGAGACTGGATACCCCGCGGACTTGAGTCTTGACACCTGATTTTTAAAACTTATGCTTTAAACTAAGAAGCTTGGTCAACCAAGCAACCAAGCTTCTTAGTTTCACTCATCGCTGTGACTGCCTGCCAGGCTCGAGCCCTGACGTTCTTTATACACCGGAGAATGATACCCCCTGAGGTACTTGCCCTGTTCGGTGGCTTTACGCCCTCGTGGGGCCACGGCATGAGGATCTGCAAGGTCCTGCGGTCTGAGACCCAAAGACAAGCGCGCTTATACAGAGAGTGCCTGCGTATTCGTCTCCTCGGCGAGAGAGGATCATCTACGGGTGGGAAAAAGTGGCATGAATTCTCTCGATTGGTGGACAGCACGACGGACTTCCCTTGGCAGCGGAACCTGCTGTACCTTCGAGCAGGCCTACCAAGGAGGCCTCCAACTGCGGAAGGGTCGGTCCACAAGATGGGAGACGTCGACCTTCCTGAACAGGTGCAGCGGGTCCTGAGTCTTGGGCCAAAGTTCACCGTTGAACCTAGGAAGCCACCTCCTGAACTTTTGGCACTAGTGAGGCAAGTGTCTGGACGGGCCCCAGAGTCTGATGTAGATAGATGAATCTCAGAAGGCACTGATGTTTTGCTACAGTGTAAACCCACGTTGAGTAATCTCCCCTTAAAAAGTACAGTTACATTTCTGAAAAATAACGTCTTGTTGCTACTCCCAACAGATAAAGAGGGCGGTTTCGCAGTAATCCCGAAGGGCATGTTTATGTCAAAGGCGTCAGAGGCAATTGAGTCCACCTTCGTGAGGCGTGATGACGTAGCGCTAGCAAAGAAGAAACTCGAAGCACGGGCCATGTGCAAAAGATTAAATTTGAGAGGACTCGCCCTAGCCATTGACAACAGCAAAACACTGAGTTTGAACCTGTTTTTTTCGGCCAAGACACACAAGATAAACTGTCCTCTGCGAGTAATTGTCTCGAAAAATGGTACCTGGCAGAAAGCCCTAGCAGTCTTCTTGCAATATAAGTTAAATTTCCTCACTATTGATGACCCCTTTCGGGTTAGGAGCTCGGATTATGTGATAGATGCCTTGACAGCTCTTCCCAACAAGAGCGTCTTGGGTTACTCTGTTGACATTAAGGATCTATATTACTCGATCCCCCAAAATGAGTTGCTGTCTTGTGTAGAAGATACGATAGATAACCATGGTGTGGTGGCATTCCAAAATGAGGCAGGACTGAGTGTAAGCAGTTTCCTTGAACTCCTGGCATTTTATCTAAGGTCTACGTTTGCCACGTGGGATGAAGGCACTTTTATTCAGAAGATGGGTGTGTGTTTTGGTTCTCGTATAGCACCGGTACTTAGCGACATTTTTCTAGCGGCCCTTGATCGGATCCTGGCTAGCAAACTTGAGGGTTCTACGGTTGTAAGCATTTTTAGATTTGTGGACGATTTTTTTAGTCCTCTTGGACTGCAACTCAGATGTCTTTGACGAGCTGGTGTCCGCGACCCTGTCCACTTTTAGTGACTGTCTAAGGCCCCTGGTGCTAACACATGAAGTGCCGGTGAGGGGTTCCATTAGGTTCTTGGACCTGAGGCTTGACTTCCGACCGGGGCATGTATGTTGGATTTATGAACCAAGGGGGAACAAGCCAATCCTGCCATTCGCGTCGGCGCACTCAAAGCTCGTGAAAGGGGGGATAAACAACCTCTGCTTCGGTAACGCTCGAAAGAAGTCGTCCACTCACAAGATCAACGAAAGTTTTAAACATCAGGTGTCAAGACTCAAGTCCGCGGGGTATCCAGTCCCTCTTCTATCAGCCGTAGCAAAGAAGACTCTCAAGACGTTAAAGAATAAAAATTGACAGGGAACAGAAGTACGGAGAAAGAAAGAAGAGAAACCAGTGGTCATAGTCATACTATACCTACATAAAGTGTCAAATAACCTGAAAAGAGTGGGCTTGCACGCAGGGGTTAACGTTGTTTTTTCAGCACCTGTCAAGTTGGCTAGTTTATGTAAAAAGGTAAATTCCACCTCGAACATCATAAGCAGACCCGGCTGCGCGAAAAAACACAAAACCTGCTTTGTTGAGTGTGCAGAGGAGGTTGTGTACTCCATGCCATTATCGTGCGGGCGTCATTATGTGGGGCAGACTGGTGGCTGCCTAAATGAAAGACTGAGGGGAACACCGTTACAACGTTGATGCCGTCATATCAGGACACCTCGGTGTGCATTGCCGGGATTGTGGTTGTACTCAGATTTTCACAGATTTTACACTACTAAACAAAAACACAAACAAAGCCACAAGGGAAATAATCGAGGCTCGAGAAATTGCTAGATTAGGGCTGCAATGTGTCAGCGCACCTTCTTTATCGTTATCCGAAAAAGAATTGCAGTTTCTTGACCAAGCATGATTAGTTTCAGGTGGGTGCCGATGAGTGATGCAGAAATTTTAGCCTTTTTATGTTGTTTTTTAAGATTTTTACGATGTGTATTTTATATCTTCCTAACTTTTTTGTGTTGTTGCCGGTAATATATACCGAGCTGCAGCGGAAATAAACTACAGTTGTAAGTAGCGCTGTGTCTGTGTCTCCTTCTATGTCCATTGTCCTGTCGCGCTTTTTAAAAAGTATAAAGTGAACTGCCGGGATTGTGATTTTTGAGGCGGAGCACCCGCCTCAAAGAACATAAGAGAGACGTGGAAAGGCCACACATTCCAAGAGGTCAAAAGCTGAACTAGTGGATCACTTCTGAAAAACGGGCCACAGATTTGATCTTTAGAGCGCAGTGACTTTGGCACGAGAACGAAGGTGGGGTCCACGAAAGTTTTTTGGAATCGTGGTGAATTCGTAGTGACGTATCCGCCTGCTATGCAAACCTAGGCCCCCTTCCCGAAGAGTACGCATATGTCCTCAAATATCCTTTTGATTTCTGTAGTTTTCTTATTTGTGTCGCTGAACACGCATTCATAGTGCCTCCCGCATGGGGGACAAAACGTCTGATTAGATTGTTCATATTTTTCTGTGTCGGTGTAGTTTGCGTTATCGTTATGAATCGCGGCTTCTGGAAAACGTTTCAAATTTTTTATTCAAACGTTAACAAACCAGCACAGTTTCCTGTTTTGTGTTTTATAAATATTTGACATTAAATGGAGTCATTGTTTAAATTGGGTTGTGGAATTATTCCCTATTGAAAATTCCATCAAGGAACGTAATTTGGGACGCTGACTGCCAGTCAGCAGCCCTGGTGGAACGTGCCCTGATGGTCCATCAGATGACGTCTGACCATTTTATTCAGCGAAATTTCGTCGACAACATTCGGTTTTCCCAATGTTAATCGTAAAAAAGAAATGTAAATATCGACAAATGCGTCGACAAAACAAAATGCACAAAAGATTTCAAAAAAAAAAAAAAGCAACCTCGCACGGGGGATTGAACCCGGGACCGCTTGCTCATGAGGCAGACGTCTTACCACTAAGCTACACTGCAGCTTCAAAACACTCATTTTGAGAACTCGTTTTATACGAGACTTTCGGGCGGCACTTGAACGCGTGAGCAGAGTACCGTCGGACGGCACTCGAACGCTCTGCAAGAGTGCCGTCGGACGGTACCCCACCAGTGATACACGCGCCGTCTGACTTTCTTTCGGACGGCACTTGTAGGAGCGAGTGGACCGTCGGATGGCACTGTAGACACAGCCTCTAAGGAATGCTTCGGCTCCATATGCAGTTAAGCCTTCAGCATGTTATGCAAAGCACTCGTACATCAATCGCCGTACTTCAGTTCTACTCACCTGCCATGTAGAGTACTTTCGCGTCGTAGAACCCTCCTTTTGTTCGCGCGTCTCCGGCTGTTTTGCGTCGTAGTACTTTCTCGTCGTAGAACCCTCCTTTTGTTCGCGCGTCGTAGAACCCTCCTTTTGTTCGCGCATCTTCAACTACACCGCTAAACTTCCTTACACAGTCGGAACTCCCGAAACACTGGGTCTTTTCGAGGAGAAATTCTACTAAAACGTAAGACGTTGTAGAGCTCGGGCAGGATCGACAGGTTGGAGCAAGCGGGCAAACAAAACGAGTCGAGAGCGATCATTCATGGAAGCTCGGCGAAGCCGGGCGAAGCGAAAGTAAAGGAGTAAGTGGCGCGTTCGGCCAGTTCGGCGTTCGGCGGGCTTCTGATCAGTGTTGTCGGTCGGTTGCGTGTCATATCTCTAACATCAGCGGTTTTATGGTTTCACGTCCCGAAATCGTTTTCTCGTGCATAGATTATTTTTCGGATTCATAGATTTGACGAAATATCGGTATTCGAACGAACTTTACGTCCATTGACCGTACGTCTGTCTGCCCGTCAAAGCTTTTTGACGTACAGTCAGAGACAATCGATGTCCAATCAGAATCGCCACCAAGAAATCTTGACGGCATTTCGCGGCGGCCGACTGCCACCAGGAAACCATCAGAAAGCCGACAAGCGGAGTCTGACTGGAGTTTGACTGTCGGTCAGAGTAACTTGTTGGCCAATCAGACGTGCTTGACGTACAATCAGGCACAGACAGGTGTCCACTAGAAAACATCGACTGCCAGACAGCGTTACATTGATGGATTTTTCCTACGGGATGGTTTCTTTAAAAACTAGAGCTTGGTTGATAACATTGCTTTAATTCAAGACAGATACATTTCCATTTGCCTCTTTACAAGTGTTTGGTGTGTCACATTTCCGAGGACGCAAATATTATACATTCAATCAAAAAATCTGTATAATCATTATATCCCCTAGGTACGTGTTCGACTTCATGTCAGTCTTCTAAAAAAGTGGACAGATGCTCTCTTGATCCCGAGACTGGCGATGGCAGAAGTAATATTGAAGAATGGTTCTACGATAAAAGGACCGACAGATGTCTGCTTACCAAATTCGACTCCAATGAGTATGACCAAACAGGAAACAGATTCTCTCTCGAGGAAGATTGTGTTTCCACCTGCAGAAGTAAGTGGTACCATTATACAATCTTTCACCTTTTTTGCTTTATTCACGAATATCATTCCATCAGTTAATAAATGAGAGGGAGGTAATAAATAAATGGATATTTCAGCTTAAACTCAGACGGGAAACCTTCTTTACGTACTTTACGCCAAAGCAACCAACAGGTCCCGGGACCTGAGATGCTTAAAATCAACATCTAGTGGCACAAAACCACTAACTTATATACATTGGAGCGTCTCATAGCCCAATAATTTAACGTAATCTGGTTTCCTAATTAAAATACATATCCTTAAAATGGAAAAAGTGAAACGTGTGGCTTAAAGATCCATTTGAAAAAAATATTAATGGACACGGACTTTCCATTGAAGTTAAGTAAACTAGTTGATCCTGTATTACTTAAAAAGGGCTAAGATTGAATGTCTAAAATTTTGTTTCAAAATATTCGTGACCAAACCCTTATAAATAAAACTTTTTTTTTATTTTGCACACATCTAGACCAACAAACAGTAACCCCGCCAGGCTAATAAAATATTGATTTAATGATACTCATTTTCTCATGCGCTGTGTCGAATATAATCCGCCGAGAAATTGAGGGACAAAAGGGTACGTGAGCGCTCGGGGACGTCAGAGCTCCGAACTCTGGTTGGAATAACTAGTCAGTAGATCTAAAGCTAGCTCTGCCTTTGTCTCCGCTGAACTCATCGAATACGTTCCTATGTGAGAGCCGAACGCTGGGCGCCTGCGTTCCGCGTTCTAAAGCGTTCGACGAGTGCAGTGGATAAAAAGGCAGCTATCTTTGCGTCTATCCACTAATCATTTGAACCAGTGCTCGTCGTTCTGACGTTCCCGTACTCTCGAGTCTCCTCATCTCCTCCGTTTCTCGCCGAATGAGTTGCCTGGCACTACACTTCAGGCCTATATTTATTTGTAAATGCCTTAGACGTATTATTTTATATAATTCGTGCATATCATAGACATCTCACTAACATTGTTTTCCTTAACTTAACACGATAATGTTCGTCCTTGAATTATGTATGTTGTATATTGCTTATTATGTAGCATTTTAAGTTTTCTGTGTATATTCATTCTAATGACCGCATTATGTTTACCCTATAATGTAAATAACTTTCTTGACCTCACTCATCGCTGTTACACTTCACTATCAACTATTTTACGATTTTTAAACACTAACCACCCCGCTAAACTTCCAAACAAAATGTACTAGTCGTCCCACTCAATAAATATATCAGTAAATAAATACACTGTAGTAAAGTAGTAATTTGAGCTAGTTGGTACTTTAACATGATAAAACAGCGCACAAAACACGGAGGAAGAGAAAAGGAAAGGTAGAACGAAAGAGCACTGTTTCGTTATACCTGTCCTTTTCTCCTCCTCCATCTTCTCTGCGCTGTTTTATCATGTTGAAATAAATACATTTCTAGGAAAGTTTCTAAAACTAAAGTTAGGGGCCTGAAAAAATTTTATCCAATCACATTCTCTCTGGGCGACGTTCACCAATTAGATAGTTTTAGAAATTAGTGTTTTAAGTCACACACAACGAGTCCTTCTCTTACGCCTATTCTGCTGTAAACCATGGCACCCAATACGTATTTACGCTTGCATTAAATGTTTTCTTTTGTTAGGCTCGAATTTGTTCGTTATATTCAAATAACATTTTGATAAGGTACCAAATCTATTCAAGACTGCGGGACAGTAAACCAAGAAAAGCCAAAAACAATTTTATCAAGCTTTTGTTCTTTGTACCACAGGTAACAAACACGCAGTGGTCCGAGGCCTAATTTGATTCAATTTCCCCCCAGCATCAATGCAGACTGTTTCAACACTGCCTGTGCTAGTGCAACTATTAAACCATAGACTTACTATACGCAAAGAAAATGTCAGCGATTTTTACATTCAAAGTTCTCCAATGCATGAAATGCTATAAAACACCCTTGGAGCAACATCATCCAGAGTTATCTAGGAGATGTTGCTAGAAAAGATAAGTGGAGAGAAAAAGATAGGGGGGGGGGGGGGGGTAAGGAAATCGGTGTGTCGTGTGACGTAAATTTTCCCGCCAAATTTAGCGGGTAACCTAAATGGTTGTATAAGTTACGTGAAGTTCTATCAGGTGACGTCGATTTCCCCCACTACATTTAGCGAGGAAACTGGATTGGTCACGTGCCAACAATTTCCCGCTTAATTTAGGGGGAAGCTGAATGGATGTTTTGGCAAGACGTGAATGTTTCCGCTAAATATAGCGGGGAAACTGATTTTTTTATATAGGTCACTTGCCGTTAATTTTCCCAGAGTATATAGGTCACGTGACATTACGTGACGTCACGTCACGCCAGTTTCCACGCTAAATTTAGCACTAAATGTACGGACGGATGGACGGACAAAATTTTGGAAGTTACAAGGCATTTCATGCTTTAAAAATTTGATTGAATGATCAAGTAACACATTTGCGTAATGGCATGGTCAGCTTATTGCTATTTGTCTCGCACACTATAAAGTTTGTATAGATTGATTTTGCTTTACCGCTTAAATAAGGGATAATGCGCAGGCGAGCTGGTGAACGATCACAGTGAAAAGAATATCTTGAGACTATTAACAAAAAGGAGGGACAAAAAAAAAGTTAAAGCCGTTCACAACTCCCTGTAACGCCGAATTAGAGCGCAGCTCTTGAGGAGGAGGAGGGAAGGGTACTGGGAGGTGACGTCACCTCGGGGGGGGGGGGGGGTCACGTGACCCCCCGATGACGTTATCAGTGACGTCACTGATGACGTCATCAGTGATAATGACGATGACGATGCGGATGCCGATGACGTCATCAGTGACGTCACGCGTCCCATTATGCACCGCGCGGTTACGCCGACGGCGACGGCGACGGCGACGGTGACGCCGACGGCGACGCCGCTCAAGCCGGCAACGGGCGCCTAAGAGCTGCGCTCTAAAAACACCGTCTCAGCAGCAAAATATATTTTGACGCATCACCTTTATATAGGCCATAGCGCCTACAACTACGCCTAAAGCACTAACCGTCAACTCCACAAAACAGGGATGTGGACTAGACCCAAGCAGACACCAAAGAACCCTCTGTCATTACGCTTTATCTAAGAGCAAAATCATCATTGCGAGTGCACATGCAAGCTGCCACCCAAGGATTTTCAGAACTGAGAATGCTAGCGGAGGTGCATGATGATACGCAAATTGAGAGAAGCGCATCGCGATGTGAAAGTGAGAACGGTCGAGTCATTGTGAGATTAGAAAGAGCGGGGCATTCAAGATGTCCATCACAATGCATATGTTATTTTTGCGTTTGCGCTTCTCAGTTCCGAATGCAACCTTGCTGGTGCGAGAAGTGGCCGCGACCAATCAGTTTCACGACTGCGACAGGTGGCGATTTATCACGGAAATGCTAAATATAGTCGCGGGAAAAAGTATGATCCACGCTTTTTGCGAAAAAAGTGACCTCCTGCTCGGCCTCGTTCATTGTGAGGAACGACAAAAATAAAAGAGCCTTATCAGAATGAAACATCCGGAGAGTTTGTCGTTTCCGAGAGATTTCTCTTCATGGTTTTACAATTGACTCAAATGGTATTGGCTTGGCTAGCTTTGCCGTCAGTTGTAGGCTAGGTTAGGTTTAGTTGGTTAGATTAACTAACCAACATATTAATCATTTAAATATATAAAAAAACAATTTTATTAATAAAAAGTCAGTAATAAATGTATAGATGGTGACTTTAATAGAATATTAGTGACTATTCCTTTACACACAATAATTTTACATGACCGTTATTGTCTCATACCGTCGCAAGTGGCGTTGCTTTAGTTCTTGTAGAGCTATAATTTATAGCGAATGATGAGCGTTCTACTGAAACATGAAAGCGCGCAACTGCGCCTCGATACACGTAGCGGAAGCCGTAGCAGCTTGCAAATGTCCTAACGAGAATACCTAAACACTCTACTAAAGCTCTGCAATGTGAAGTCAAATAGGGTGTTGTTGTTTTTTCTTGTTCCTGAGAACATGTGATTCGATTTAAAAATGTCAGTTATGATCTCTCGGAAATTATGTACTACAGTAATAACGCTCTGGTCACATGAGGTGTTATGCTTATTGGGGAGCTCTAGCGTAACACTTTACTCTTATTAAGCGGAAACGGCTACGCCGTAATATGTCAGAATGCGGTAAATAGCAAGCTTCCATAACAGGCAATGTTGATGGAATAGCTAACGTAGCCCTGATAAAGTATATAATCTTACTACAGGTCTTGCAGGAAGATTTTTTTTAATTTGCATTGGTGCAAACGAATAATAATTATAACACTTTCGTTTACTGCAGCAGCCACAAATATCTATAAAACCTATATTTGTGGTGCATTAAAATGTGGAGGTCGTATGAAATTCACAGTGTGTACGCGGCAAAAACGTGTAATGTATTTTTTTCACCGCAAAAGTAAATTACTGATCTCCGATCACTTCGTCTCCGCTAAAACGTGAATCTAGCGGTCTGGACAAGAAACCAAAGCTTCAGAAACTAACCTTTGTCTTATTCAAAAGTTATAAGTGATTTTCTGAAATTGTGAATGGAAAGATGGGACTGATTTTCGGGGGAGGACACCTTTCAGCATCATGTATTCGTGAGCTTTTTTCAGCCGCAATTTTCCCATTTGAAGTTTGAAAAAATCACATATATTTAATAAGAAACAATGAAGGCTTATACTTTTTGCCTCTGGTGCGGGTCAGCTGGTCTCAGTATCGCTCCGCCCTTCCGGGCATGCGATTCGTCATTATCGCGGCCCGCTCGAGTAAGCAAGTGGAGCCGGCCGCGATAATCATGAATCACATGCCCGGAAGGGCGGAGAGATAACTTTACCGGCGCTCTTTCCTCTTTAGTTTCGGTTTGACGCCATTTACCAAAGTGACATTTCTCGACCCCGTAGCGCCTACTAGGAATTTGTTATATAAATTTGACGACACGGCTAGACCATACTGTGGTCGATCTTCAATCCTCTAAATACATTATGTGTCCCCAAATGAAAAATTTTAAAAAGTTAGTTAAAACATTTTAGTTAATTAGCTAACTAATTACCTAATTTCACCTTTTTTCTGGAGGCCGCCATGGCCACTAAGACTTCCTCAAGGCTCAAATGTCTCTATCTCACGTTTCCTTTTTTTTTAATTTGGTGCATCTAAAAAAACACCCTGCATATATATTTGGTTTCTTGTTCTGATGATTTTGTTCATGTCAAAAGATGCCACATGTATAAAAAAAAAACACTGAATGTAACCACTCCTGCTCTGGCTGCCAAAAGGCAGCTGGCAGTATTCAATCAATGAAAAAATAAATAATCAAGTACAGGGTCAGATAAAAGACTATTCTAGATTGCTCTCTTCAATAGATGAAAATAAGCAAAAATATAATCACAATGTGCAACAGTAGCAGTGAAGTTATAAGACTCATAAAATATTGTAAAGGCACGTTGCCCTACATAATGTATTATTACAATATTTGCACACGAACAACTGCACCCTGCGAAGGCATCTGGCGTCGATGCTATTCCGGGGCTTTTTCCACTTTCTTGCACGACTCACTACAATGTATTTTGTTGCAGTTTTAGATCCGCTACTTTTTTTCGTTCACATTCTTTAACAGAAAATGTGCCAAAGTTTTGTTTCGATGACGCCAAGAACTATCGCGTTCACCGACACAAACCGGTCCGAAAATGGACATACGATTCCGAAGCAATGAAATGCTTCCAGTTTACATGGGAGGGAAAAGACACAAGAAGCAAGAATATATTTAATTCTCAAAGCGAGTGCGAAACAAACTGTAAAGGTAAGTTTTCGATGTGTGGGACGCTTTCATTCTTGCTACGCAGTGATTGTTTGGCATGTACACGTTATGTAACCTTGTAACAGCTATTGTTTCTTCTGACATTTCAAATATGGAGCCAAAATATTTTGACAATAAACTGAAGCTTTATATCAAGGATGTGTCATTCTAAATAAAAAGAAATAGTTTTCAATTTGCTTACGTAAAATTATAAATTAATTTAAGGTTGCTTCAACATCGCGAGCAACTAAAAGATGCAACTTGCCATGTTCTTCGTGCTAGTTTGCACATGTAGAGTAATTGAGTTTGTGCTGCTACTGAAAAATCTCTCATGTCGTCAGAACGCTTTCTCGCGTAAAACCAGTCCAGTGCAATGTTGAAGGGTTATTATCACAAAATATGTTGTGTGACTCGCACGTTACCGCTTCCGAATTCACACTACAGTGATGGAAGACGATTACTGCGTCAGCATGTGTTAGTTTTACAAGACTGATAGTCAAGGGCCGACGTAGTGCTCGCGTCCTGGCGGGTTATACACGAGTCCGACCCGAATCCTGCCGTAAATCTGGTGCCCATCTGCGACTCGCACTGAACTCCGGTAGGTTCCCTAGACAAAATCCAGCACTACGGCTTTGTTACTGCCCTTTCAAACAGCACCGCTTCCCTACGGTAGAGTGACTGTGCTCCAAAACATGCCCAACTAGATCAGAGTTACTCCCGCGGGTCACATCATCTGATCAAACAGCGAAACTTTCCATTCATAGCAGACGATAAAGAGCGATTTCTTGTCTCTCAGTACGTTGTACCTTTAGCGTCTCTGCCAATAACGCGCGCTCACGCAGTGCAGGCATCTCTTAGGACAACACTCGCATGTTTGTTGCGCCATCACTGAGATGTTTATTCGGAGCGCAAGTGCGTCTGCTTCTCGCACAGTGGTTGCGATGATGTCATAACGCCGAGCTCTTATTGGCTGATTGAAAAAATATTGAGTAGACATCAAGGCATCAAGCTTTGAGGTCTACCCACTATCCTTTCAATCAAAGCCAATCAGAGCTCGGCGTCGTTCTGACGTCACCGCAACTCCTGTGCAAGAAGCAGACGACTTGCTTTCCGCATAGAAAGATCTCAACCGACGTAGTTTGTACCAAATAGCTGTCGCAAGTGCACGCTTCAGTAAGCGCTGCGCGGGTGCATCTTCTGATAGCGAGACTGGCGTACCTCGATCAATTTGCTTGATCTTGCCAGATTTGTTTCTTTTTGCGCGTTGATGTTGAAGAAAGATGTCGGTTCCCTTTAGCCTTTATTGAGAAATCTGGTCTACAGGCAACAAACCACGTAATAATTTTTAGTGCGTTTGTAATAGAACGCTCGCTTTGACAAAACCCCGGCACTGTCTTTCGTTTGTCAGTGCCGGGGAGAGAGAGGGAGAAAAAGGAGGAGAGGTGACGCGTGCGACGCTCCCATCGGTCCGAAGCGCTGACGTGAGCACGCGTCAAGTTCTCCCTCTCTCCCCGGCGCTGACAAAACTGACAGACACCGTCAAAGTCACGCGCACAGTTGCAACACCTCCTAGAGAAGAAGGCCGTAGCGCTCTTCTCGTGACGTCGCAAAGGAAGGCCATTGGGGGCGCGCGTCGAAGCGAAGGCAACGCGCGTGGATCGACCGTCGTAACGCGTTTTTAGTCACATGCGCGTGTCATATTAGCTAAAATGAAAGCTGGACATAGCAACGGGTCTAGAAAACATTTTATTGCCCGAGAAAAATATTACACCGCTGAATAATCGGTACGAAATGGCACGAAATGCGTATAAGACATCTCTACAAAAATGTGATTGTTTTAAGTCGAAAACATTGAGTCACAGAATTATTGTTGTAGGAACGCATATTTCATAGAGAAATACTTCGACAAAAAGGCGAGACACGCAGTGATTGGAAACAGCAAAACAGATCAGTTAAAAATCAGGTAGACGTAGTCAACGCGGACAAGGCAAGACAAGTGTCACTTACGATCATGTAAGCGACGTTATCGCGTGCAGTCACTGAATTCTTGCATCATACCCCGGCCACATGGCAAAATTAAGGTAATTTCGATCGAATGACATTATGGGGTCGACAAATCTGCTTGCGGCACTCGTAGAATCACTCAAGACCGCGAGCTGATTCATGAAAATATATTAACTTTTCCGTGTGGCAGGGGTACTAAACTTACTACTTACTCAACTAATTTACTTCTCCCTATGGGCTCGAGCTGCCTAAGAACAAAATATAACTTATTTTGTATATAATAATACTATTACCTTAATATAGTTAAGATTTTAGTATAAACGCGGTAAAGGCAAAATAAAATAACATTAGTATAAATAAACGCAGAACCACTAACAACGCACTTTCAATAATCACACAAACTTGTTTTTCACCTTCCAGTGAAAACTTGATTACCGCACATATTTACAAATGTCAACGCAACTGCACGCGAATAACGACAAAGAACAAAATTCCAATCTATCACGCGATTAAAAAAAAACGATTCAACATTTTACTTGCGTCCTACACTCTTAAAAAAAAGGGTACTGTAGTACCCTCCTTAAGGGGGTAACCGACTTGCACACAGGGCAACCCCTTTTGGAGGTATCGTTACCCCCTGCAACGAGGGTGCAAACTTACCCCCTGGGTTAGGGTGCAACATTGCCTCCTTTTGGGTGTAACCTTAGTTCGTTTTGGTGTTAAAAGTGCATCCTTTCAGGGTCAGCCTTTACCTCCTTTAGGGGGGAATTTCAACTCTTTTAAGAGGTAAGATGACGTAATTAAGGGCGCTGCATTTACCTCCTTTTGGAGGGAACTATGATCCATTTTGGGGTTAAATGCACACGATGAGGAAAACAGCTCAGAAATCGCGAACTACGAAGAACAAAAAGGACAGAAAAGTGCTGTCCTGTCGTGTTTGTTCTTCGTAGTCCGGGCTTTCCGAGCTGTTTTCCCCATCATGTATAACAGCAACCAACTGGCCCAGTTCACCACCTTATTACAGGTTAAATGCACACTTGATGGAATTACTTTTACCCCCTAAAGAAATGTACTATAGCCCTTTGTGGGTGTGATAGTACGTGCTTCAAGGGTGGGCCTTATAATAGATGAAGACGGCCTAGTTCTGAAAGTAAATCACAACGTTTTATTGTGGCTGTCACAAACAAAATGGCATAAAATGAAGGCATCCTGCCTCTAGATGAACTAGAGGCAGAATGCAACCAGGACTGCCTCAGCAGGCGACGCGGCTTCGAGGTCTCCCTCCACTGCCACATAGCTGGGCGCCTCAGGATTAATTAGGCTTGAGCTGACAGCCTCCGTGTAGATTGCACTGCCTGTCTGGAACCAAACAAATGTGGATATCATGTGATATGAATTTGAAATATATCATCCCAAATTTGAAGAAACTGTGAAGAAATATTAGATTTTTCTAAGACGCATTTGGAGCATTTGATGGGCCACTGATTCCAGCATTATAAAGCATCGACCATACTTAACAGACGTGACCAGTTTAACTGTTGACTAACTACCACTGACTAAAATTATCACATGGCGGGTGGTAATCGTAGATTAGTAAGCACTTTGTATTCACCGGTCATGTTTAAATTTGTCACCCCGATTTACTTAGGTGACTAACAGATCTTAGTCAAAGGGGTACAACTAGTGTAGCAGGTTAGTATATACAAGTGCTGATTGTTGGGCGAGTTGGCATTGTACGTGAAAAAACATGATTGCGCTTTAAGACAATGACAGAAGAAGAACATACACCACAGAGCGCTACACCAGCTACTCAGCACCACAGCAGATCCCTATGACCGCCAACCCTAACTGCCGAACTTCGTCAAATATGCAAATATTTTTGCCGAAGTGCTCTGCCAGATGAAAATTGAATTTACGTTTTATTTAGACATGAGAAGAACAGCACACAAGGACGAAAACACAGAAAAAGAACACACCGAAAAAGACACACTCAAGCGCCTTGTGTGTCTTACTCTAATTCATTTACTCGAAGTATACCCTCAGTTTTCTCTGGAAAATGAACGAACACCACACACACAAAAAAAAAGATAAAAATCAAGAACCTCATTTCAAGTGCCCAAATGCGAACAAGAACATCAAAATAATATATCTGACTACGCTTACCTGCAGTTGCGTCCAAGGCAGCAGGCATCCAGTACCCTCGACGAAACCACCCTACAACGTTGACGCAGTAGGAAAGAAATGTATTCAATCAACTTCAAATAATGCAAACTTAGCCATCTGACTCGCCTATTGCATGATCAGCTTTTAAAAATGCCTGATGACTCGCAAAAAAAAAAAAATGCCAAGACAATATACTTGCTAGCCGGCAATAAATTAACGACCTTATTCAGTAATATATTACTATTAATGTTCGCGAAGCGCACGATTAATTTCTGACTGCCGAATGTTGAACTTCGCCAAATACTTAAAGTTTTTTGCCGAAGTAATTTGCCAGATTAAAATTTAAAATTGAATTTATGTTTTATTTAGACATGAGAGGAACAGCACACAAGCACGAAAACACAAAAATAACACCGAAAAAGACACACTCAAGCGCCTTGTGTGTCTTACTCTAATTTATTTACTCGAAGTATACACTCAGATTTTTCTCGGAAATGAACAAACAGCACACACACAAAGTAAACATAAAGATCAAGAGCCCCATTTCAAGTGCACAAATGGGAACAAGAAATTCAAAATAAAATATCGCACTACGCTTACCTGCAGTAAACAGTGTTAAGAACTGTCGCGAGATGCGTCCAAGGTAGCAAGCATCCAGTACCCTCGACGAAATCACCCTGCAACGTTGCCGCAGGATGAAAGAAATATATTCAATCAACTTCAAATAATGCAAACTTGAGCCTTATCTAACTCGCCTACTGAATGATTACTTTTAAAAAAACCTGATCACACGCAAAAAAAAAAAAAGCCAAGACAACACAATAATTGCTAGTCTCTCTGCCGGCGACAACTTAATGACTTTATTCCGTAATATACTACTTTTAATGTTTGCGAAGTGCATGAATAATTTCTAACTGCCGAATGTCGAACTTCGGCAAATATGTAAATATTCTTGCCAAAGTAATTCGCCAGATTAAAATTGAATGTATGTCTTATTTAGACATGAGAAGAACAGCACACAAGGACGACAACACAAAAAAGAGCACCGAAAAAGACACAGTCAAGCGCCTTGTGTGTCTTGCTCTAATTCATTTACTCGAAGTATACCCTCAATTTTCTCTCGGAAATCTAATTAATTTACTCGAAGTATACCCTCAATTTTCTCTCGGAAATGAACGAACAGCACACACACAAAATCAACATAAAAGTCAAGAGCCCCATTTCCAGTGCAAAAATTGGGAACAAGAAAATCAAAATAAAATATCGGAATTCGCTTACCTGCAGTAAGCAGTGTTAAGAACTGTCACGAGATGAGTCCAAGGTAGCAGGCATCCAGTACCCTGGACGAAATCACCCTGCAACGTTGCCGCAGGACGGAAGAAATATATTCAATCAACTTCAAATAATGCGAACTTGAGTTATATCTATAACTCGCCTACTGAATGATCAGAGTTTTAGAAATGCCTGATCACACGCAAAGAAAATGCCAAGACAATATAATTGCTAGCCTCGCAGCATGTAACAACTTCATGAACTTATTCCGTAATATACTACTATTAATGTTGTGCGAAGCGCACGAATAATTAACTCAGACATTTATATTCGGTATTTCAAGATAACGTGACATTTTACCAAACTATTTATTAAACCTCGTTAAATTAAAAAAAAACACACAAAAAAAAAACTTTGATATTAAAAATCAGCGTTTAACCCTGTCTTTTCCAAATATCAACGACGTTGAGAATAAATCCCGCCGGTTGGCCGGTGCCGCCAATGAATGCCTGCGGAAAAAAAAAAAAAAAACACCTTATGAAAATTTTAAATATTTGATCAGATCCTCAATTTAACGTCTGACGTGACACGCCAACGGCCCCAAAACGAGAAGACCTCATACCCCCTCACGCCTTAAACGTAGGCGACCCCCCATTCAAAAGCCGCCTTCGCCCGGCCGCCCCGCTCGCCGAACCGCCGCTTTGCCACTTCCTCCACCCGCACACACTTACACCGGGAAAAGCTGCTGGCTACGCCACTGGTTAGCGTATGTCAACCTTCTAAATATGCGCTAGTGAAAGCGACAGTCATTCCTATTCTTGCTCTTTATGAACTTCGATGGTCTAAACCGTGTCTGCGTTCGCGCCACATCTAATTTTATCGAACGCTCGACGCCTTCAAACGTGCCAACATGTCCGCCAACCCTTTGTCTAAGGAAGACGGGGGTCGCCTTCCCGGGCGGTCATAACCGACGCCAACTGCCGACCGCGCAGAACATTTCCTTACCTGCATACGGTGCACACGACTTGGATCTTCGACTGAAGTCAATGCAGCTCTCTCGGTGACCTCGTAAGAAGAGACTGAGCCGAACAGAACAATAAAGAACGTTCCTGCGCCGGGACGCCTCCGTCGAACGTTCGAGAAGGAAGACCGTTATGCCGTCACGACCAGGCGCGCCGGCGGGGAAGGCTTCGACGCTCCCGGGCGGCCGAGCAGGCGCTCGGCCGCCCGGGAGCGCGAAGAATCACGTGTCATACGAGGAGACCAATTAGCGAACTCGTTTGCGCTTTCCCTCAGCCAATCGCAGCGCCTAGGCTTTGGCAGTGCAAAACAGGTGCACCCTCTGGGAGGTAATACGTGCCTCCTAGGTGCCCCTTCGCGGCGAACTTCACCTGGTAGCACCGCATTCTTAGTGTCTGCTGCGCATGAGGAGGTAACAAGCGGGGCGCTTTACCCCTGGCCGGGAGGAGGGTGGTAAAGGCGGTCTGTTACCTCCTTTTGGTCCCCTTTTTCTAAGAGTGTACATGACCAAGAAAGCCCGTAATTAAGTTGTTTCTTACCTGTCAATCGTATCCATAGGTCCCACAATATCCGTGACGAAAACATTTGAACACGAACTCCAAGGAGCCACTCTCTGTCGAGAGCGAGGTCTATCCATTAATCGACCAGAGTCATGTTTGGCTAGTTGTCACTCAAACCGTAGCAGGACTTGTTTCACGAATCCACCTAAATGCCGTAGTATCAAGCGAACACAAAAAGCTACCCGAGACTACGGTGATGACAGAAATACGACGGGAAACAAGTCTCAAAAGTACCACACACAAGAGCAGCGGCGTCGAAAGGCTTAACGTTGTCGACTGATCTCTTGCTCGTGTGCGCTCTCTGCGACAATGACTGAATTTTTCTTCGGTTTCCTTCCCTTCTGAAATGTCTCAGCGTTCCTTTTCAGACAGTCAGCAGCTCACACATACCGTAAATTTACCAGAATCGGAGCCGGTATGAGGGAGGAATCCGGAAGATGTGGCATCGGAGCCGGTTCTTTTGAAAGGTGTAGGGAGCTGCGGGACTGCACGTAGTCCCGCGGTTACGGGGATACTCATAAATATAAATTTGGTACTCTCAACCTTGGTAACGCATTGTATATTACGTTTATATTATATATAAAATAAATTGTACAAGACTGCGCCTTCAAAACGTATATTAATGTCGGATATACGCGCACGAACACCACTGCGCCGCTTGACAAGAAACATTTTTTTTTCACGTCGATAGCATCGATAGCAGATATTTTCTCACGCAGTTGCGCCATGGCCTTCCTTCCTCCGACATTGTGACGTAACCTTTCAGAACGCTATGGCCTTCTTGTCTAGGAGGTGTTGACAGTTGGCGCTGAGCCAGAGAGAAGGAAACACCCCGCGCAACACTGCCTTGGTGGCAAAGCCGTAATGATGAATGAGATTGCGCAATCGGAGAAGGCCAACGCTCGACACAGATTGGAAACGAATGCTGCGTCGGCGCCCGGCTCCGAGTCAAGTTTGTGGAAAACGTTGATGCAATCGTCGTGGCCAATATGTGCCCAGCTTTGGCATCTCTGATGACAACAACTCAATCAGCACTACGGCTTTGTTTTTGAGGAGGTGTTGCGCCACGGCGCGGTGGAATGCGGGCGTGCTCAGTTGCCGCTCTGCCGTCACCGGTTGTTCTTCGCTTAGTAGGGTGTTTTAGAATAACGTACGCAATTTTAGCGCACACTAGCGCAAACTTTAGCGCTTGCATTAGCGAACGCTACGCAAAAGAGTTTTAGAATCGAGTTTCTCCGCCGCGACGCAAATGCCCAAGCCTCTCGCGCTTGCAACGCCACCAAGATACAGCCACGATTTTTCTTTCGGCGTCTGAGAAAGAAGACCGGGGAAGGCGAGCCCTCGCACACCGATCGCCTAACCCTCCATCTGGGCAAATAAATATCTATTCAGCCAGTCAGTCACCCACGAAATGCTGTAACTTGAGAAAAAAAAAACAAGTTTTTTGTTCCAGAGTAACATTTTAGGTTTGTTTAAACATGAGAATGCGACCTCGACCGATCGTTTGCTCGTGTGCGCTTGCGTCGCCTCGGCAAGAGTGTCTCGTGTACTGACCTTTTCACACCGTACCTTCGCCGAGAAACGTTTGACCGTAGCAAGCATCAAGCTGCCGGTGATTGTTGCCCACCTTGCTGGGTTTTCCAAACCGAGTGCAATGTCGTCGCGTATTGAAAATCGCATTCGCGAGGATGCCGCCGACGTCGCCCTCACGACGCCGCCAAAGCGGCCGCAGCCAAGCTCCTGGGGGCCGTAAATGGTTTACCTGTGCTCGTCTTGGCCTTAGCCTACTTCTCATCACGAATCTTCCTTGGAATCTTCCAAGGAATCTTCCAGAGACCCTTTGCGTAGGCGCGCGATTTTCGAAAATTAGCGTACGCTAAAAAAGCGCACGCAAAGCGAAAAACGTGGTTAGCGTTTAGTGCATGCGCAGTGACGACGACGCTATTCTTTGCGTACTCAAAGCTTTATAGCGTGCGGTATTCCAAAACTCACTAGTGTTTCCGTAGTAGTGGTGCGTGGTCTGTGACGTGTCTGTGTGTAGCTATATCGATACATGCGGTTCCCTCCACGAGTGATGTGGATGTGGTTCCTTCCACGAGTGGTATGGGTGTGGTTATTTCCACGAGTGTTATGGCTGACCGTATCCCAGGGCGTCGATGTACTCTGAAAGGCAGAGTAAAGAAACGGGGTGTAAAAAATACAGGAAGGTTCATTGGTGGATTCTTAGGGAATCCGTTAGCATGACCTTTGGGAAACACCACACACGTCTCCCTTTGGAAAATGGCAACACTGACCCTGCAACGAAGCCAAAAAGAGGCCAAATAGAAAAAAAGAGAAATGAAACGAAAAATAAAAAAATAAAATAAAGGGATGAGCGTTATTATTTCCCAAAGGCATATCCAAGGGTCCTCCTAACGCATTACCTAAACATCCACTAATATTTTTTTTTTAATTATTTGGCTTTTACAGCGTATTTTTAGATCTAATAATCTGGCAACAGTCTTAAAGATCGAGACTACGACGCCATCGAATAAAAAGATATGCAAATAGTTCACAAAAAAAAAAAGACGTTTAGCGCGCAAATACGCGGCGACCGAGAACGGCGGAACAGTGAAAAATATAGATTAGTGTTTTTCTCTTTCCGCTAATATCTCTGATAGGTGACCGTTTTACTTGGGGCTATCATATGTTCAGATATTGTTGACATATTATAGTGATCCATAGAGGTTACACAAGAGAGCAACTCTCGGACTTCCGCCTGGTATTGCCCGCAGACAACAAGGCTATAACTTTCAAGTTTACCTTACAATTTGTTTGTTTCATCTCTGTTCTTTTATATGATGTTGTTAAACATTAATATCTTAAAAAGTAAATGTTTTAAGCAATATTTGTATATCCCGTTAATAAAGAGTTAAAGCGAACTCACCCCTGCTCTGTGAGGAGCTGCAAACGTCGTGATCCCGACCGTTGTTCCACTACTCAAGAGATAACGACAGGGAACAATTTGCCATCCCCTTTGTTGAAAGTATTCCGCAGCTTCCATCAGATATGTCCATGTATGTTCCCCTCATTTTTCTATCAAAGCCTTCCAGGTCTGTAGCTCTGAAGTCCTGAGCACTGCATGTTAATACGTCGTAACACTCCCCAACCTCCCCTGGACGTTATGTGCACCCTTCGTTGAAGATTTGGACTAACCACTAACTGCGGCGCCCTTTCTTTGGATACTACCAGCTTACCGGATTGGGCATCCCACAACTTGTGCGCCTTCATTCAGGGTATTTCTAATTCACCTGTAAGGCACCACAAGGGCTTCGCATTACGATGCCATCCGTCAGCATTTTTCCTTCTTCGTAATGCTAAAAAGAAAAACAAAATTGCATGTCTGAAATCGGCAAGATTCAACGCCGTAAAACAATTGAACGTGAGGGCTACGGGCCACCACCGCTAGGATGCGCCTCTCCTCTATCTGGCTGTTTCTTTTCTCGCTCTAGAGCTCGTGGAACGGCATCTCCCGGCTCGACCTTATAAGGCCCGTTCACACGGTAGCGTTAGCTTATGCTTCCTTGGGTTACGTTATAAGTCACCGATTCATCCATGCTACGTGTGTCTCGTGCCAGGCTACTTTTTCAATTGTTTGCCACGCTTCATACATTATCGGATGACCCAGTAATTCCAAAACTAAGCAGATACAAGCTCGTGTAAGATAACAAAATTGTAAGGAAACGGTGCTGTGTGATACTGCCTTTAGCATCTTAGTTTTAATCCGTGATGGTGCGGCGTTTGGAATTTTGTAGTTCGTTTATGTGTTTTCCGTGATCACGTGTAGCACCAGGGAATGTATACCGCTACACGCGTGACCGCGTCAGACACGCAAGTTCGTTACCTATTGACCCTGTAAGTGTGACATTAGTGCTCCCAAAGAATCGTTGCTAGGGGAAATGTTATGGACACGCATGTGAAATTGGAAATCGCTCCTAAAGACCGACCATTAAAAATCAGAAGTTACATTTAAACGTGTTGAAATATAGAACGCTTAGATATAGGACCCCTTTATATCATACTTATCACGTCGGAAGTTTGGCGAGCATCGTATGCTTTTGTCGTATTTGAAACTGCAACGACCGGTCCAGGAGACGTCTCGGTGTGGCTGCAGCAAACATCCAACACTATAGCAGAATGTCAGACGTGGGAGTTGCACGCCTTCCATAGTCACTGATATAATGGGAGCTGGGTCGTCACGCTCCAACAAGTAGATGTGAGTAGTCTACTGTCAAAAATAAACAATAAAACGAAAATTGGATCCTCCGCTTGCTCCACCTAGCACGCTTGGCCATACTGCGTTTTGATTGCATAAGCCCTCTGCCGGTAGATTTGGGTTCCATAATGCATCATGGAATAACCTAAGACACATGTCATGCTATTTAAACTACAACATTAAGAGAAAACGAATCATGAAGTGACAAATATATGATTATGATATTTTTTTAATAAAGAATAAACACAATGAACAACACGAGAAGGACAGAAACATGTTTTGCCAGATTTCTCTCATCGCGTAGCTTACCAGCGGACACCACTGACGCATCGTTTTCCTTCGTTCAACGTTTCGTTTACCATGATTGGGGTATAGAGCAGGCCACTGGCATAGTATTCGACAAACGCATGAATCCTACGTTCTCATACATTTAATCAGTTCGACGTTACGTTTGCGAACTTCACGTTCTCGTAAATTTCAGGAGACTTTTTTTTTTATCAGACCAAGTAGTGCCCCGTGCGGAGTAAGTAAAAAGGCTGTGAGTCAATCGTCAAGCAGAGGGCGGGGACTACAAAACCTCCTCTCTGTTGTTTTCATCTTATTTGTGAATATATACGAACCTGATTTCGCGACAAGGAGATATTAGGCTTGCATACAGTGTTCCGCCTAGCAGCCAAGCCAATCAAGTTCTAATGGGCGGAGCCTACAGTAAGGTGTGGGTTGAGCATTGCTCTTCCTAAACTGCTTTTTGGCGACGTAATGATTGTACAAATATTTCAGCGCAACTTATTTCGCGAAATTTCTGTGTTATCTGGGCACTTAAAAAATCGGGATGTTCCGTTTCTTTTTGAGCAACCATCGAGAAAACCGTTCTTTCTTTAATGAACTATCTCTCCTACATCTTTTTTATTGAAGATAAGGACATTGGACCATGTAAGCATCGGATTCACTTCAACTGTAAACATGGTGACGATCTGTACTATTCGTTTGATTACCAAAAAAAAGAATGCCGGACATTAAATGGCAACGAGTGTCCTCCCGGCGGAAACGCATTCTACTCATTACGCGATTGCTATCAGCGTTGTGGAAGTAAGATTGTTTTGACATTTTACTTTAAAAACTAATCTACTCATAGAAATATTCTCTGTAAGCAATTTGAAGCTATTAAAACATTTCTCATTTGCAGCTATATATATTCGTTCCCTTAGAAATCTTTATTTTTACTGAAATATATCGTAAAGTGTAATGTAGGAACAAGACATCTGGCCAAGCAGTTACATTTTAATTATTGTTGTCTAAGGGCCGATAGAATAGAGCTACCTTTTGCTATCTCGCGCATTATCTGACACATTCTAATTATTGACTGTGCGTCTACCTTACACGGCGTACTCCTGGTTTTAATGACTGCTATGTACAGAAGACGCCCAGTCAAGTGCGTGCACAAAACATAATTTAAACTGTACCAAAAAAAGAAAACGGGATTTTCAAAGCTCTTCAAATCAAACCTCTGCTTCAGCCGAAATATTTGTTCATCCTTATAATTAATTCAGTGCTCTGGTTGGTTCACCACATGTTATACCGGGTGTTTCAACGAAACATTTGAGAAACCCATAAAATAGGGTGGGTGAGAAAAAAAGATCGAGGTACATTTAAGCATTCCTTATGGGTTGTGAATGCGGAAGCATGCAAGCCTCTCGTCCGCTCCCTTTTTCGTCTGCTGCGTCTTTTCGTCGCCGGTCGGCGCGCGTGCTCCCCTGGTGACCTTGTACGACGAGCGCAGCGGCCAATAAAAGCCCCGTCGACGCGCGCCAGCCAATGGAGCCGAAGGAAACTATCTGCCGTTTTCGCGCTTCAGACTCATGACGTCAGCTTGCTCCATGAGACAGTTAATGCTTTCGCATTAAAAACTAAACTCTTTATGGAAGCAAACGGCCAGCCTTGGCGGACGTCAATATTTACAATAACATATTAATTATATAAATAATTTACTAAATGTTACAAATTAACGTTTTTATCAGTGAAAATAAGCATATGGTTGTCATTAGAAACTCAATAAGCATAATTTAAAATCACTAAATCAAAAAATTTTATAAAGACACAAAGCACCGGAAAACGACCTTGAATTTGGACGCGTTTTTCGGTTTTGCTTTTTTATCAGAGCGGATCTTTGCGCCAGCGCCCCTGCCCCAAGTGTCCTAGTCGCGGAGCTACCACCACGCCTCCCTCGTAGGATGGAAGGAAGTGTAACGCACGTGTGCTGAGCGCCTCGGCCAAGGAATATGAAACTAAAACCTAGAAAAGCATCGAAATAGAACGCAATTTTTAATGCCGTAAAATGTTGTACCTGCCTTATATATTTCTTAAGTTAGTTGTTCTAGTGATTTTTGATGGTGCTCATCAAGTCACTAATTGAATGGATATGTTCATTTTTACAAATTACAATGTAATTATTCAAATTTTAGTTATTTATTCAGCCAATTAGTATATTTTTGCAATCCCTGCCGTCCGTCATAACCAGAATTTTCTTCCCCTAACGAGTTACATTTTTCTCAATCACCTTATTTTTATGTATCTTAGAAAGTCTCCGCTGAAACACCAGGTATGTGAAGTCAACCCAGGGAAACATTTAGAGCACATTGAAAATAAAGAGGATTGTAATTCACGGAGCTGCATTAAACGGGTGAAGTTAAATTATATTAGAGAGAATATGCTAACTAAAGAAGAAAGACACGTGTAACAGCAAATTAAATTCCACACGTCCTGTATTAACATAACCTTGGTAGTGCGAAATAATGCCAGCGATTTTATTACTCGCTTTGATTACAAAAATATAAACTTGGCATCACGAGGTCGGACAAATACTACAAGTTGTAAGATTTTTAAGCACTGTTTACTGTGTGTTAATTCCCTATTTGGAATTTTTGTGCAGCTTCCTTTTAGTAACCATAATATGACCTTGATATCTGATTAAGCTTAAATTAATTAAACTGCATTTGCTTAAAATACGCATTCATTAGCATCAGTAGTGTAAATTTAACGGTCATATTTGACTGGAGAAGTTGTCCACAAATACGCCCATTCCTCGTTCCACCAATGGCTTATTCCCATGTTTTCATGAGAGCAATATGGAAGCTTGACCACAATGCTAAAATAATATACAATATTCAGTGCTTAATGGTACATAGGTGAGTTTTGGAATCGATTATAAAATGCCGCTATTGGAACTGTCATGTTCGTTTATATTATATGAAGACGTATCTCACGTTCCAAGCTTATACTAAGCTACAGAAGACTTGCTCGTCTTTTTTGGCGGTCTGAACCTTAAGTTATGCACCATCACTTCTTCTTGTGCCCTCGCCCTCTCATGCCAAATAGAACAGGGTACAATGTTTTAGATCTCCAGAGTCATTTTAGGTAGGGGTTGTGATTATGCTATATCAAAATTGCCTTGTTTTAGGGTTTGTGGAAAATGCTTGCAAGCTTCCAATTCAAAATATGAGCTTTTGCAGTACATTTGAGATACGGTACGGTTACAACACCAACACACAAAGGTGTGAAGAGTTTCGAGGCTGTCCAGACATTGGAAACAATTTTGATTCTGCGAAGAAATGTTGGGAGACTTGTGCGGGTAAGTGCACAACTACGACGCCGTGATATTGTTATATAACACTCTTTCTTTTTTTGCGTGCGCAAAATTTATTTATTTTAATCCTAGATTGTACACTTTATGGTACGCATTATTTAAAGGTTCTGTGTTATTAAATTTCCGGGACAATTCTTCTGAAATCAAAGGGTAATTTCACGACTTGCTAGATAACTATATTGTTACCTGTTCTTGCGGAAATCACATAAGACTGCAAAGAAATCTTCTACGGTAAATATTGCCGCGTGCACTTGTAGCTGTAGGGAGAAGGGTTGCTTGCAAATGCAAGGAAAGCTTTTCCGTACACGTAGAAGACTCGTATTTATTCTTACCCCCAATGTAAAAAATAAGGAGGCCAAGATAACCTCACAAAGCCCGCCTCGCCCTAACTCACTCCCGAACCTTTTATGTCGAATCTTCGAGACACCGAATGTAGTAGTTAAGAAGCCGAGCGCAGTCTTTCATCCATTCTGTCGCTAACCAGCTGTCACACCGATGCGGCGTCGCTCGCTGCTGCCGACGTCGACGCTCGCTAGAAATTTTCTCGACATTTTCTTCGTTTCTTTGTTTCTGGCACAAGTTCGGCCATTAAGCCTTCATTTTCAGTTCATTATTTATCGTCTCGTCGACCTCACCAGTGCCAATATAACTACGGATTGCTGATACCTAACTTCGCATTACCTATGCAGGGTTTTTAACAGGCACTGGCCGAGTCGCACCGGCGAAAACTACAATATCGTACAAAAAAAAAAAGTTTGATGTAGTATAGATATTTGTCAAAAGTCTCCCTAAAAAATTAGCAGCGTGCAGTATTTTTGATTCTTAAGTGCTCTTTGATCATTTTTTTCATTTTCATATGTACATGTAAAGGCATGGTCTTCCATATAAACGTTTTGGGCATAATTGAAAACCACAAAATTACCGCGCTTCTCAAAAATGTAGGGCACGCGCGGCGTTTTAAGGCATTCCATAAAAAATCCTAATTTGGTCGAGATACTCGAGTTACGAATTCAAATCTAATAGCGAATGTCAGATTAATCATATTCGATTGTTTGGTTCATAGTACTTTTGTTTTCGAGTAATTCACTACATCGAATATCGCTACTGCTGGACAAAATTCGGTTTAATACAAGAACGCTACCTTGAGGTTGACACAAGGCAGCGTTAAGGGTCAACTCCACTAAAAAAGTCGACCCTATAGAAATGGCTAATATCGCTTTAGGGGGTCAAAATAAGGTCATACCCAAAATATCACGTCAAACCGACGCCGCATTCCCGATTAAAACCCATATTAAAAACGCTCTACCGGTTGGATTAGCGGCCCGACGGCGGGTGAGCAACGCTGGCACCGGGTCAGCTAGCGGATCAACACCGGGCAATGACATAGGTTTCGTCCTATGCTCTCGTACAGACGCCGTGGCATTCTGCGATTCTGCTGACGGCAAGAGGTGCTTACCGCGTTATCCTATTTCTATTGGGGTCCTGGAAGTTCATTTAACACCAGCATAGCCTCCGCGACCGCGCGGAAGAGAGCGAAGTGGTGCTGCTCGCTCACGCGTGTGTCGTGGAGCCGGAGAGACTCGCCGGACTCTCGTTGGGTAATGTCGTGCACGACTTGTAGTGCTGTGGGTAGCACCAACAATCCCGTGAGCAACCCGGAGCTGTGGTTCCACCAGTTCCCAGGAGACCGGAAGAGCCACAAGGTGTGGGTCGGTGCCGTTCGTCGCAAAGAGTTCGGAAGACCGTGGTTTCCGAGCTCCAACGCAAAACTCTGCTCCCAGTACTTTACGCCAGACACCTACACACGGGACCTGCGGCTGCTGACTGCTGCCGGTTTCTCCACGAAACACGCGTCTTTCAAGAAAGATGCGGTGCCGTTACTGATCGCGTACCGTCCGCCGGCTGCTCCAGCACGAGCGGCCGGTCGCAGCAAGACGCAGCTGATCTAACTAGCGTGCACATGAAGGCACCTTAGCTTTAACAACTTAGACCGCTTGTGGATACCATCTATACGTCTGTCTCCCATTATTTACTTATTTTTCTCTTGGTCTGAGAGCAAGCAACAAATACAGTCACGCTGCGCCGGCACTGTCCGCATCATATTTATAGCAGTCGGATTCGCTTTTCAGCCGGCAAATTTACAAATACAAACCAAGACTTACTACTTTTGGTGCATATTTAAAACGTGCAGCGGTGAAACAGAAAATGTGCAACTTACCTTTTCTTTTCAAACACCACGTGCGACTGAGCCGCCGGAGGAGCGCGGGACGAGATCTACGTCATGCCGTCAACGCGCAGCTGACTATCAGAGTGGCCAAGCTGCATGAGCCGGTAGTTTCGGTTTCGCCGTGCCGCCGGAACGAAACTTGGATACGTGATATCTACAAAACTATATACACCACCGAAAAACAAATAAGATCTCCTGATTCAGGGTCGCCCACTTCGACTGAACAGATCATAACCCAAAAATTGTAAAAATGGAGTGGAGTTGCCCTTTAAGTAAGTAATTAAGTACACATTAAAAAGGTTTTAATGACCAGCAATTTTCATAATAACTAGTTACGGTCTTGTATTCCTCGAACGAAACATTATAGCAGTCTTCAAAAACCACGCACGTATTAACCTTCATATGTAAGGAAAAGATAGTCGACGTGGCCAATATTTTATTCTAACAAGAGTAATTTTGAAGGCCAGTATCTTGCACCACGTTCGGCCAGCTTTCTGCACTACAGACCTACTCCCATTTTGGAACGTTGTAATTCCTCCCCCCCCCCCCCCCCATTAATTTGAGATCAGTGTTTGACAACTCAATCCTCCGTTTACTCTAAGCTGACAGTGCGGTGGAAGCTACGTGCTCGTTGCACCAGTCCTACGTCGATCTTTTTGCAAGTAATCAGGCTGATGCCTACACCCAAGCGCAGGAAACGGTGTCGGTTAACAAAAGGCAGGCGGTTGATTTGTCCGGCGAGCGTGTAGCTCCCACCACACTGTCAGCATATATGAGTGAATGGGTCACAGTAATCAATTCGTGGGAACGGAAGTCAAATCCCCCTCCCCCCTCCCACAGCCCTACCATCTCTCGAATACTTCCGACGCCACAATTTTCAATTGCTACGTCTATATTATGTAAATGAATTACCAGTATACTAATAATAGCAATAATTCAACCCGTGTCATTACGTAACCCGTTCGCGACGTCAACCGGTGTGCAGAGGTAAGGAGCGCAAGGCGTCGGCCGATTCAAACGGTTCATGCGTATCCATGCCTGAATGGGTGAACAGTGTTGAACTGCGTCCACAAGTTGGTCGTTGTCATATTGAGGCCTTTTATTTTTATTCATGCTGGCCGCTTTTCTTTCCGTGTTCTCTACAGGAGAGTAAACATGTAGGTGTTTCATCATAGTCTACGTGCTTCCATTTCCTTTGTATTTATGTGTATTGCATTTAAAAGTCGTAGTATGCGGAGGGCAAGTTCGTCTGCTTCTCGCGCAGGGGGTACCGGTGACGTCAGAACGCCGTGCCCTGATTGGCTGATCGCGGCCCCCTATCTGAGCGTCGTCTGCTCCTTTGCAACGTCGTCTGCGTCTGTCTTACCTTTCCTGCGACTTTCGGAAGTGCAGAGGCCAGATTCACAAAACCATGTTACGCCGAAAGAGTGCGTAAGACAAAACGTGAGAACAAATTCGTATTCACGAAACGAAATTATCGTAAGTTTTGCTCAGGTTACGACGGAATCCTACGACGATCAACTCAGCATGGCCGACAGCGTCGCTTAGTTACTTGGTCGCGACGACCAACGGACGTTTATTTTTGTACGTGCTCTTCTCACGCGTCACGACTACAAGCAGCAAGAAAAAAAAAGTAAAAAGTACTTGAAATAAACCACGACAAACAAGAACGCTGGATCCACAAACACCCGGGAAATGTTCCAACAGCCACGATTCCACTGACCCCGTCCAAGCGAGCTCGGCAGATAGGCCTAGCAGCGGCGCAGCGGTGCTCCGACGGTCCTTGGCCAAGACCGTCTGCCCACGACCGGCTGGCGTGCTGAATGGAATATGCCCGCGCGACCCTTGTGAACCCTTCAATCTCTTCCTCTTGTCATCGCCTCGTTTTCCGAGGCAGCGGCGACTCTCGCCGGTGAAAAAGCGGTGAATCTCCGACAGACGCAGGAAAGGTAAAGCAGCCATCGCTTTGACTAGCAGACGTAAAGCAGACGACGTAACCGACGTAACTGCACCAACCCGCCGACGCTGTTTAAGAGTGAGGAGTCTCGCCGCACACGCAAGGAGGGAAAAAGTATTTGGGATGGAACTTGCGGACACTCTCGCTTCTTAGCAGACAAACCTCGCCAGCGAGTCCCTTGACTTCCCTCCTTGATGCGCGTCTGCTAGTTGTTCGACAAAAACCAAGTACCGCTCGAGTTATTTCGTCTCCCCTCTCTGAAAGGCGAAGTCGAGCTCGCTCGTAAAGACCGGCACTTCCGAAAGTCGCAGGAAAGGTAAGACAGACGCAGACGACGTTGCGAGCAGACGACGTTGCAAAGGAGCAGACGACGCTCAGATAGGGGGGTCGCGATCAGCCAATCAGGGCTCGGCGTTCTGACGTCACCGCTACCTCCTTTCTCATGCGCAGAAGACGAAAATGAGCCCACTTGCGAGGCGTATTGAATATAAGATTCGTCACTTGACTTGTTGGCCACAAAATGGCACGATTCTATGCAAATTTGATTCGAGCTAAAATTTTACTATTCCCACACCTCTAAAAAAAGGCTAATTTGAATATTTGGACTCTTTTTGGGTTCGGTTTTATGTCAAGACTCATCTCCGCGCCAGCGATCCTTCTCATCCTCCTCCCCCCGCCACCCTCGCCGCCCCCTCCTCCCATCTTTCCCCCCTTCCCCCCTCCCTCCCCCTTTCCCCCAGAAAAAACAACAACAAAAACTTTACTATGAAAATAAATTCTAAAAAGCGAACGTATGCAGGCGAGCTGGTTAGGAAACGTTATAATCTAAAACCTGAGGCCGAGATAACTAAGATAACGGCCAAGACGAATAAAAAAATCTCAAGAGATTTTGAGAATGCGTCGTCTTGTCCGTTATACGATTTCTCCGTCTCAGGGTTTAGATTATATTACATTCGACTTAGCTCACTTTCATTAGACAGCGCGCCTAAGCACCAAATCCTCCCCTAACGGTGAGGACAGCACGTTTTCGAGAGAACCTGTGCGTACAGCCCTGTCCTCGCTGTCGCGCTTTCGTGCTGTGCCGAGGGAGAGGGTGTCAGCCAACGCAGTGAGATACCGGAAAGCCATAGCAGAAGCAGACATCTCCGCTGTCACGAAGTCTGTCCGCGACGATAGATGGTGGCAACCATTTCACCTAAATCAGAGGGAAAAACCTAGAGGCTCTGCGCTTCCAGCCGTTCCTACTAGGCAATAACTCTCGGCGCCAAGACTATTTTGTTTTAGCGGAATATATTCCCTAGTAGAGGTTCCGCCTATGAGTGCAATCATCGCATGCCTCCTCCCCCCCCCCCCCCCCCCTCCTCCCTTCCGCATGAGACAAGAAAGGAAGCGCAAACCGGTAGAATGGAACACTGTGCTCTTCCAATGAGATTGAAAAAATAAGCCTGAGTCCTGGGTTCACTTCCGTCATGCGAAGAATGCGTGGCTGCGCAGGTTAGTGGCGCGCTTTGGCCACGAGGAGCCGGACCAATGGCCCTCCGATTGGAACACGAAATCTACAAATGCGTCCAAAAGGAGTATATGTATATGCCTCAAAACGCTGCCCGTAGATTATATATCTGCACAGTGAGCCTATTTGGTTCTTTTCACCGATGCCCATAACGTTTCTAGTTGAAATAATATACTTGAAATTACTCATTAGAAAGTTAATTACTCACAAGTAATTAAGAACCTAATTCTACCGAATGTTGTAAATGTTTCTACATAGATCCTTTAGGAGAAACCATTAATATATCATCTCTTTTTCTGCACAATTCATACTTCTGGTATGAGTGATCTGGACAAGGTTCCGTGAAACTCCCTGTATATCTGGCGTTATAAATCGAGAGGCTTACTCTAAGATCAGAAAAATCTCCGCCTGCACTTACATGCTCATACTTCCACTGGAGGTGTATTTTTGTGGTGCTTTTTGTGTTTCGAAATTTCAACACGTAACTTATCTTGTGTAACAAAACTAGACCAACACTTTTGCAATATTAAAAGGCATACGTTGAAGGAGGAGCTTGAATTAGCCCAAGGTAACAAAAGTTCAAAGTGTGTCGCCATCTCCTGAAAGACAATGTAACTATACGACGGTATCGTCTGCTTTCGACCGAGAGCTGTTGTTTGCTAGCTACGCTTATCTGGAGATTGTTGCACGAATCGCCTTCGAAAATGTCAAGTGTTAGTCTATATTTTTTAAAGGCACTCACTAATTACGCTCGTCTTCAGTTCCTCCCTAGACTTCACAATGTCAAATACATCATTAAAATACACTATTGGCAAAAGTTAGAGCTTGATACCTGGGGTTGCCGATTTTTTCGATTGATTTAAGAACGAGCTCCTCGATCTGATATATAACCTCTTTAGGTGTCTGGTTTCTTAATTGCAGTGCTCAACGATCGCCGGAATCAACTTGCAATACTTGTGTCACTAATTCATATACAAAAAAGAGTAGTTCAAGATATAACCCCTTCCCATATTGCACTTCAGAATCAAACGTTTTATTTAATCACCTTTGCACTTTTAGATTCTGGGAAATAACAAAGCACAAAATTGCTACGATGTTTTATAGAATAGTAACGGGAAAAACCACCCTTGCCAATAGCAAAGTGCCGAGATAAAAGTGAACTTTATCTTGCCATTTTAATCTCCCACAATGTCATAGCATGTATACTGATCCAGTTCGGTGAAACAAAAATCTGGAAGTATTTCAGCTTAACGAACTTCGAAGTTCAGATTCAATTAGGCAAGCCCTAAGGCCCAACCTTTTGCTTTCATAAATCACTTTCACCTTCATAACTATCTCCTTGGTTTGGTGAGACTAATATGGCTCCTATGACTATATAAGTATTGTATATTTTTGGTTTAGCAGTATATGCCCCTATAGTTCCTTAATAACCAGTGTTGCTTTCTGACTCTCTTTACGCCTCAGATTGCTTATTTTAATGAACCCAAAATATACAAATGGCTATGGGTTCATCTGCTCAGTAACGTGTATGTGCCTTACTGATAATGAAACAAGTTCAATTGAATTGAAATAAACTGACGATCTAACAACCCAGGTTAGATTTGGCAAACTGAAGGGTTCAAATTAACAATTAATATGCAAGATATAGGAACGTCAAACATCAGTTATTTTGAGCATAGAATTAATAAGAACCTTTTTCCAAGAAAATATACTTGTTTAGAAAACATGATACTACCTTAATTAATACCTGATTTGTTTTAGATTTATAATACGTGCAATAATTATTTAGTGCGTTAATAAAATACTTACAAAATGCAATATGAAACTGTACAAGCAGTTAATGTACTATGATCACTTAAATCTTTTTCAACAGAGGAAAAAAACCCTTGTGTCATGCAACCTGATTATAAAGTTCGTTTCTTCTTTACTACACGCTACTACTATGACATAAATACCCACAACTGCGTGGAGATTTCCCTGTTTCGTGGCAAAGTTACGGCGCAGTCTAACTTGTTTAAGACAAGTCATGATTGCAAAGAAGCGTGCATGGGTAAGAGTGATTTTCCACAGTGGCTTGTGAAAGTAAAATTTTGAAAATTACTACGAATTTGTTTAACAAATCTTTTATCATTGATATACCTGCCTGTGAAATTACTTCAATTTTGTTTGTTTTTTATGTCAGAGTTTATTGCCAAGAAAACCCAGATAATTGGTTCATAACTTACTATTTTAAGGCTCATAAAAATGTGCTTCACTAAATAGCAAAAGTACTTATCAGCGTACCGTCTTTTGAAGAAATAGCAAATTCAAAATATTTACGTAATATGTGATATGAGCAAATGCCGATGCATTTCAGTCTGTAAACGGTTTGGGTCGATTGGAGTAAATTGTAAATTAAGCAAACCTTTGGACGTTTAGTGGCGTTGATTTGACTGCGCAGAATTCGAACAGATTAACAAAATGTGTTCTTTAACTTACAAATATTTTCTGGCATACACTGTACTCAATATAATTTTTTGCCTGCTTGCTTCTTAATTTATTCTTGTATTTTTGTGACAAAAACCCTTATATAAAAGAAAGTTCCGAATTCCCTTGATTTTTATTCAAATGTATACTTCGCACAAAGTCTAGTTATGACCTATTTATATCTTTAAATTATGCGCCATTTTCAAGGGAACGTCTGGACAGAGACATAACAAATTTTAAGAACAATTATAGGCACCAAACAGAAGGAGCCGCTACAAATAGTGTCGGGTTTATTGATCCTGTGACGGAATATCAAAATGCCACTCATAACGGCCATCCTAAACTGCGGAAGATGCTGTGCTGCACTAATAAACAACACGAACCTGATATATTTAAATTCTAATTTATATTTTCCCTCCCCAGCAACCTATGTGCCTGAGCCCGATTGGTAATTAAAAATCATGTAAGCCTCAAGTTATAAAATAAAAAAAAGCGACCTTGCCTAAGGAACAGTTCGCTGTTTACGTCTACTATTGGATAAACCAATCAAACACCGAACTATAGAAAATAAGCTGTTTTTGATGTAATACGGCGTTGGCAATAAAAATACACATGTTGACGGGGTGTGTTTCAAACCTTGTTAATAATTCAATAAAAATAATGGATGGGATGTGTTAAATAAACTCCGTATCTCTGTTTTGGGGCAATACGGTGTTCGTTTTTCCTCGCTTGTGGTTTTCTTACAGTATAATTACTCACTAGCTTGCTTGCGTGTTAACGCTTTCCTAAGAACCTTGATAATTATGTAAAAGGGTTGATAACTCGGCTAGTTGGTAGTTAGACATTTGAACGGTATTAGCGCACGGCACCATGACAGAACAGCACACGACAAAACAGCACGCGACAAAACAGCACGGTCAAAACAGCACGCGTCAAAACAGCACAACGTCAAAACAGCACGGCGACAAAACAGCACGCGCCAAAATCGCAGGCGACAAAACAGCACAGCGTCAAAACGGCACAGCGACAGAAGAGCACGTGCCAAAACAGCACGGCGTCAGAACAGCACAGCTTCAAAACAGCCTAGCGACAAAACAGCACAGCGTCAAAAGGGCACGCGACAGAAGAGAATGGCGTCAAAACAGAACCGCGACAAAACAGCACTGCGTCAAAATTAGGACACTGACAATATAGCTAGTGTTTTGGCGTTTTCGGTTTTCATTATATTATTTTGAAATTCGGCGTACTCTTTTTTTAGTTTTTTTAGTCCAAACAGAAGTTTTCGGTTTATTGCGGTGAATATTTGTAGACGCATAAACTTCTCGGTTCTTTTCGGTTTATTGACAAAAACAGTATACTGACGAAAATGCAATATTTAAAAGCGTTTGTTTAAAATGCCTAGTGAGTAAACCAGGTACTAGTTTTCTTATTTGTTGCTGTCTGTGGCAGCCGACGCGACCTGTTCTGCAAGACGCACTGGGGCCCTATCGTGATCTGACATTATCGTCGTGGGTTCGTATTTGTACACAGCACGAACATGAGCTTCACTACCACTTCGGTCGGAAAGGCAAATATCAAAGAAATTTAGAAATTTGCAAGCAGTGTACTAAGTGCGTTTTGCCCCAGTTTCACGACTGAGAGAGGCGGTAAATTCGCGCCGACCACAAAAACGACAATGAAACAATCGTATTTATTCCCTCCTCTAGTAGACGGAAGCTAGGGGTGTTAAAAATATGCGGCATTTACCGACGCCCTTGATTTTCATTGTTCAGTCCACGAATAAATTCTCTTCTTTGAACAAAGACTTCGGCACACAAATTCCTATCAGGTCAAAAACCCAAATTTCGTCCTGAAGACCCCTGCGCCCCCGGAGCTTTTGTTGAAAGTTGAATTGATCTCGGAGTCAAGCTGAAAACTGCGAAAGGAAGTGGTCATAGGGAGAGTAATAAGTGCACTCCCCACCCCTCCAAACGCCCTCGAAAATACTGACCTTTTTCAGTTGAACCCTAAATATAGTGTATGGAGTGAAGAAATGCATGTCTCAAAGGAGGCACTGTAAAGAAATGGAGGGTACATTTGACCTTTTATCTTTTTTTTCTGCTGGCTATCAACGACACGAAAAAATCCGACAAACATACCAACAACAGCTTCGCTGTAAAAGGGGGCTCGAACAATTGCATTTAATTGTTTAAAGCTTTCCGCCTGTCACCTTACGGGAATGCTTTACCTCCTGTTGTGCTAGAAATTGTGGTTCACTACCAACTTTCGTGCCTTCCAAACTGTGGGTCCGACAGATCCAGTGGGCGGTCGCGAAGCAATTGCTGCCATCAGTATTTTTTTTTGTAGACTTTTGTAGTCTTGTGAAAAGCGCGAGTGGGCTTTGTACCGCAATATTTTATTTATTTTTTTTTTTTTGGGGGGGGTGGGGGGAGGTCTCCGGGTTGCAGAGTTCGGTAAGCACTGAAAGACGCAATAAATTCCGTTATAACCTAGCGACAATAAATGACAGTGTCAAGGAGGTTCGAAACTATTCGCGCAGAGAGAGGTGAATAGCGCGCTCGAAGTTGCTACATGCGTGCTGTCTTGCCGCTGTGGTGTTTTGACGCCATGCTGTTTTGGCACGTGCTCTTCTGTCGCTGTGCCGTTTTGACGTTGTGCTGTTTTGTCGCGTGCTATTTTGACGTGTGCTGTTTTGACGCTGTGCTGTTTTGACGCGTGCTGTTTTGACCGTGCTGTTTTGTCGCGTGCTGTTTTGTCGTGTGCTGTTCTGTCGTGTTCCCATTAGCGCACACGTATGGAGAAGAGAGAAGAGACAGAAAAGAGCGCTATTCACAACTATATTTACAAACATGAAGAGAAGGAAGAACATCGTCAAGATCCCCATAAAGATGACAAAAGAAAGAAAAAGGAGCAGAAATATAAAACACAACAATCTAGCGGGGAAAATTTTCCGCTAAATTTAGCGGGAAAAGTTTTTCCGCTAGATTTAGCGGGGAAAATTTTCCGCTAAATTTAGCGGGAAAAATTTTCCTCTAAATTTAGCGGGAAAAATTTTCCGCTAAATTTAGCGGGCAAAGTTTTCCGCTAAATTTAGCGGGAAAAATTTTCCGCTAGATTTAGCGGGGAAAATTTTCAGCTAGATTTAGCGTGGAAATTTTTCCGCTAAATTTAGCGGGGAAAATTTTCCGCTAGATTTAGCGGGGGAAATTTTCCGCTAGATTTGGCGGGGAAAATTTTCCGCTAGATTTAGCGGGGAAAATTGTCCGCTAAATTTAGCGGGGAATTTTACCCTTAATGCACCGCGCGGTTACGCCGACGACGACGGCGACGGCGATGGCGACGCCGACGCCGCTCAAGCCGGAAACGGGCGCGTAAGAGCTGCGCTCTAAAAGAAGCAGAAATATAAAACACATAGTCGGGTGTTCCCTCGCGCGCACAAGCCTGAGACACTAGTTCTTTGATTAAACACCAAAGCCGCTGTTGGCCTTTACGTTGCCGTGGTGCAGGGTGTATTTGCATCAGTCTTGGCTCGTGCAGGGTCACCTTTGTCAGAGGGGAAGACGAACACCTCATCCGTGGTCGGCTGTCGCTTTGTCATCGTGCCTGGTGTCTCGCGGCACCCGTGACTCATGCGGGTTCTTCATTGTCCGTGTTAAAACGTCTGTTCCCTTGCTTGTTAAGGCTACCGATGCAACACTTATGCATTTATTAGCAGCGCATATGATGTGGTAGGCTTCCACAACCTCGAGGGTCAATTTATCTTTGTGCCTCTCTAGAATTATTGTTTCCCCGAATAGCGGATTGCAATTGCACTCTTTGCAATGTGTTGCGAGATGTCCTCCCACTGTGGCTCTCATAGAATAATCATGTTCGCGTAGTCTGTCATTAAGACATTTGCCGTTTGACCTACGTAGATCTTGCCGCACGAGAGTGGTATCTTATACACCACGCCTGAAGACGTATGAGGTCCCTCAAGAAAATGTTCTCCTGTTTTTAGACCTTTCGCTTCAATTAGGTGACACGCATGTGTGCTGGTCGTACTCCCCACGCTCCAAGAAAAGAATTTTGGATTTTAGTTCTGCTCACTCTAAGATCGTCAAGAGGGGCATTGCTCTAACATGTTTGGGATCCGCGCTAAAGAAATCATGTTGCCACACAATGGGAGCCAGCTTCTCAATGCAGGCTGAAAGACTCAGAAAAGCCAGCTATCCGTTACCACTACTGGCTAATGTAGCGGACACCTTGTTGAAAAAGGCAAAAGGCCTCCAAGCTAACAAACCAGATGTAGGAAAGACAAGACCTGTGGTAATCCCGTACTTCCACAAGACTTCACACAATTTAAAAAAACGTAGCAAGTCGTTATGGGGTCCGAGTGGTTTTTTCAGCCCCGCAAAAAATGAGCAAAATTTGCTCTAAAGTCAACTCGCTAGCCGAAGGTGCCACAAGCCACAGGTGCACTAAAAACATGCCAAACCTTTTGTTCCGTGCACTTCAGGCGTGGTGTATAAGATACCACTCTCGTGCGGTAAGACCTACGTAGGTCAAACAGGCAGATGTCTTAATGACAGACTACGCGAACATAATTATTCTATGAGAGCCACAGTGAAAGGACATCTCGCAACACTCTGCAAAGAGTGCAATTGCAATCCGCTATTCGGGGAAACAATAATTCTAGAGAGGCACAAAGATAAATTGACCCTCGAGGTTGTGGAAGCCTACCACATCATATGCGCTGCTAATAAATGCATAAGTGTTGCATCGGTAGCCTTAACAAGCAAGGGAACAGACGTTTTAACACGGACAATGAAGAACCCGCATGAGTCACGGGTGCCGCGAGACACCAGGCACGATGACAAAGCGACAGCCGACCACGGATGAGGTGTTCGTCTTCCCCTCTGACAAAGGTGACCCTGCACGAGCCAAGACTGATGCAAATACACCCTGCACCACGGCAACGTAAAGGCCAACAGCGGCTTTGGTGTTTAATCAAAGAACTAGTGTCTCAAGCTTGTGCGCGCGAGGGAACACCCGACTATGTGTTTTATATTTCTGCTTCTTTTAGAGCGCAGCTCTTACGCGCCCGTTTCCGGCTTGAGCGGCGTCGGCGTCGCCATCGCCGTCGCCGTCGTCGTCGGCGTAACCGCGCGGTGCATTAAGGGTAAAATTCCCCGCTAAATTTAGCGGACAATTTTCCCCGCTAAATCTAGCGGAAAATTTTCCCCGCCAAATCTAGCGGAAAATTTCCCCCGCTAAATCTAGCGGAAAATTTCCCCGCTAAATTTAGCGGAAAAATTTCCACGCTAAATCTAGCTGAAAATTTTCCCCGCTAAATCTAGCGGAAAATTTTTCCCGCTAAATTTAGCGGAAAACTTTGCCCGCTAAATTTAGCGGAAAATTTTTCCCGCTAAATTTAGAGAAAAATTTTTCCCGCTAAATTTAGCGGAAAATTTTCCCCGCTAAATCTAGCGGAAAAACTTTTCCCGCTAAATTTAGCGGAAAATTTTCTCCGCTAGATTTAGCGGAAAAGTTTCCCCGCTAAATCTAGTGGAAAATTTTCCCCGCTAAATTTAGCGGAAAATTTTACCCGCTAAGTTTAGCAGAAAATTTTCCCCGCTAAATTTAGCGGAAACTTTTCCCCGCTAAATCTAGCGGAAAATTTTCCCCGCTAGATTTAGCAGAAAATTTTCTCCGCCCCACACCCCTCGAGGTCACGTGACCCCAGGCCACGTGACCCCCCCCCCCCTCCCTGCCTTCCCCTCCTCCTCAAGAGCTGCGCTCTAATTCGGCGTTACAGAGAGTTGTAAACGGCTTTCATTTTTCTTTCTTTTGTCATCGTTTTGGGGATCTTGACGATGTTCTTCCTTCTCTTCATCTTTGTAAATATAGTTGTGAGTAGCGCTCTTTTCTGTCTCTTCTCTCTTCTCCATACGTGTGCGCTAATACCGTTCAAATGATAATTATGAACTTAAAGGGACACTGATAGGGTGTTTCTGCTCGCACAGGTTTTTATTTGAACATGACCTATAAAAGTTAAACTATCCAGAACATAATATGCGGATCGAAATTAGTTTTCGTTCCGCCCGCAAACAGCCGGTCGCGTATTGGCCGGTTTCAGTCGCGCTCACTTTTTTTTTTATGGTCACGTGGCGTTCAGAATATGAGAACCAAATATATTCAAAGTCCTGGGTCATCTAAGGCACACATTCAATATAAGAAATCGAAAAGAATATGAACCCCCTTTTTGTGGCCTCTAAAAAGCTGCAAAGACGTTGATCGAAAAAAAATATTCCGAGGACATTTGAGTACTTCCTATGAGTTGTGAATGCGAAAGCATGAATGTCGTTCTTCCACTCCTTTAGTTCGTCTGCGGCGCACTGGCGTGGACGGCCACGTTTTGCTACTGCCGAAAGAGCGGCCGACGGCCGAGCGCGCGCTCCCGTGAAGTGGCCGCCCGCGCTGAGCTCGGCCGTGCAGCCTCTCCGGAGTTTGCCCATGTGTCGCAATGGAGAGGGCTTCTCTGGTGGCGTTCCTTAGAACTACGCCGCGTGAGAGCCGATGGGAGCCTCGTTCCTTGAAACAATGACGCGCGCCAGCCAATGGGAGCCGATCCATCAGATTTCTGCGACAGACGATCGGCTTCGCTCCATTGGGACAGGGGAAGGTGCCGTCTGGCGCAACTTCAAAAGCTGATGACGTCGATTTTCTCCATGGGAGAGTTAATGGTTTCGCATTAAAAATGTTGAAGAGGTAACAGGAAGTACATGTACACGTCATTCTCAATATGGCGACGTACCCGCGGGCATACCGAGGGCTGGACGACGCTATGGAGGCGCACGATGGACCAACGTTGCGACGGACGTGGGGCCGCTACTTCCGAACTGTCGTTCGTGGTACCGGCCAATCGGTCTTCAAGCACAGAAAAAAGTACGGAATAAAAATAAGTGCAAAACAATATCACGTGAAAACGGTGCACATAAATGTGTCGTCGTCATCGTCTGCTTCACGCGCCGGAGAAGCCGAGTAAAAAAACGCAGTCGGGCGTAGCCACGTGACTCGCGGCTATGAGCTTTTGTGCTCGTGTTTCGTTTTCGCTATTGAGGAGTTGATTTTTTGTTTTGCTTTATTAAAATATACGTGGCTCTGCAGCAAAATATTGATTGGATAGCCTCCTGACTCCATATTACATCGCCTGGCAAAAAAAAATAATATTTTGGGGGTGTCAGTGTCGTTTTTAATTGCTTACATATTTAATTACGTTCAGATTTAAAGTTGTTGATTCATCTCAAAAATGTTAGTGCGCGTTGAGACGACGAATTGAATTCGGCTGAATGCTAACTATTTCGTAAACTACCGAGAGGCATGATCTACTGAATGGAGGTGCCGACGATCTCACAATGTAAAACATTTCCAAATGACATTGAAATATGATCTACGCAACACAATAGGAACACGAAGAATCTGAGCTCGCTTGTGTTGCCAAGCATATAATGGGGACACGAAAATAAAGGAAAATTAAATGGACAGGAAGGATGACATAAAAAGAAGTCATTATCTGTCAAACAACGAATTTCAGAAACGTAGGGCTCTAAAAACATACTACATCTTTAAATTGTCACGTTTAAATCAAGGCGGTTGAAATTTCCTACCAGTTTTGTGGTACGATCAACGTTTTCCACATGTATGTCTGGCACTCCTTCCTTACGTTTGCGCATTTTAAAACTACCACTTGTAACATACATACGCTTTTTTATGCCTTTCTTGTGGTACTATGTATTGGCTCAGCGTAGAGCTCTGGAAGGAACACTTGTGCCACGGCAGGACAAAGTTCAAGAATTGGTCGGTTCATACTTGTACTATGCTGGATAAATTTCCGTAAAACCACGTGTAGCTGGCACAAGAAATGAGAGGGGAAGGGGTTTAAAACTTCGCTGAGTGGCGCTCGAGAGTCGCGTGAACTGTACGTGCCGCAGAGGACTCGAGCTCGGCAGATCGGCCGCTGTCAAGAGCGATGAGCGAAGATTATGGAATCACTTGTGACTGCCTGGAGCTGAGCTGGTTGGTTTGACATGCTTCTGAAGGTTTCCACCTGAACGTTGAGGACAACAAAAAGGAGGAATGAAAAATATACAAAGAATGCTTTAGTGTGTGTCTTTTTTTTTTAGTATGCACGCGTCACAAGGTGTGGAGGTAAGCCAGTTTTATTTCTGCGCCTTGAAGGTCTGTCCCCTTTTCCGCCATTGAGGAGTTGCGGGCGATACGAAAAGAAGTGCGATACTGTGGTTTGCCGTTTAGTCACCTTGAGGCTGCGGTCCCACAGGTGCCATCTCGAACAACGCAGTAGTTCAGCCGCCAGGGCGGCGATGCGCGTCCGTTCGCCAGCGTAAATATTTGCGCATGACACCAACGTTCCTCCTTCACGTCTGTACTTCTCAGCGGCCGCATGACGTGGATCAGCGCGTACTAGTTTCGCGCTGTCATTCTGCTCAGGGTCACCGCGGCCGTGTCTCTCGCGCTGTCCTAGATATCCTAGTCTTTGTTATAAATATAGCGCTCGATTTTTTTATTTTTATTTCAATTCTTTCTGTAAAAATGACCGTAATTTGTTTTTTGGCAACTGGAATGTTGGCGTTTATACTTTTCGTATACACAAATATAAAAGCACATATGCACGCAGAAATACTACCAACAGCAAAAATGCTAGCAATTGTGTTTATAGTCACGTATAACATTTATTAGTATAGCGATGCCAACATGTAAAAAAAAATGTATTCAGAATGTACGAAAAAAATTGTATTTGGAATGTATAAAAAAAAATTGTATTGAGAAGACGGGCACCTAAAACGACCTTCACGCCAAAGGATCTTTGGTGTAAATTTCATTTAGGCAGTGCAACATGGCAACTCAAATGGCATTTAACGTAAAGGTCCTTTTCGTGAACGTTGAGTTCCCGCAACTCCTTTACGGCTGCTAAAGGCGTACTCGCGTCAGCACCGGTCTACACTAGAGAAGCGAATTGAAATAAAAGATCGTACCGATATCTAAAATCAATACTTTTGCATTTTTATTATTGAAAAAAAAGGTGTTCCACGTATATTCTGTACAAACCTCTCTCTACTAATAGTTTTCTGTACTCACGGCCCTAGCTTTCTAGTAGGCCTCGTCGTCGCCTGCTCGCATCGTACGCTTCGACACTCGGGTTTTCCTCCTCGATTTTCCTTACAACCATAGTTATCTAGCTTTTATTTCTCTACTTTATATTTTATCATTCTTTAATAGTGTCTTGCTTCACTGTACTGTGTATATTTATATTTTAGTACACTACACATATATTTCTGTGTCTCCCTCTCGCGTCGTGCGATACGTCGAACGACGGAGGAGCGTCCACGAGTAGGAAGGGGTCGCCGCGCTTCCATTGGAGCGTGTAGGCGACCTGGGCGGTGATACGACTTTAGGAGGTCCGGCTGGAGGACCTTAGACGCGTGCGATAAAACTCAAGCGCGAGCACGACGCGGAACCGAACAGGGCGAAAGCGTAGCAGAAGCACGGAAAGGAGCGGGAGCTCCGAGCAACGTTAGGACTAGAACTGAGTGAGCGGGGGGACGATCAGTGTTGCAACTAGTTGCCAAGAAAACAAACAAAAAAATTTTGCTTGGGCTTAAAATGAACTTCGTTGTGATCACTCAACTGCACTCGTCATTTTGTCGTTTCTAATATTTTGTTTGCTTAAGAAAAACTTTAAAACAATTATTTATATCACCAAAATATTATTTTTCTGGCGTGAACGTGATTTATGCATTTGAACGAGTTACGAGACTTCAATCGCTGTAAACATCGTCTAAATGGCATTTACTCGCTATCTGGCACGGCAGAACTTAAAGGTCATTTAAAAATCCTAACGGCCTTTGGCGTAAAGGCCCTGTTAGGTGCCACCGTCTGACAGAGGTATTCGACGCAGTTAAAAGTTAACCGCCCTTCCCTACTAGGTACCTACAAGTACCTAACCAAGTTTGACGAGGGCTGGATGAGCTATAGCTCCGTGTTTTATTATGGGGTGGTAGCTGATGTAATCTACTGGTTGTACCGAATATCACTGGCTTTTGTAGAAAACGCTACCGTGTTTTCGCGACGCAGCGGGGCATGCATTTGAACTTTCGAAACATTTTGTTGCTCGTGGTACAAATATTAGGTAAGGTAAAACTAAATTAACCCTTGTTTGGAACATTTTTAAATGTTTGGCTGTCTGAAGTAAAGACAAGCCTCTATGAAATTTCCTTTCATGTTTGAAAGAGGACGACGAAGTTCATTCCGAGAAGCGGTGAGGAAGAAGTGAGCAGTGAAAGGCGGGCGGTACACCGGCAGCATGGTTGGTCAGCATGTAAGAGCTGTATGTAACACCATCATAAATTGAATGTCTTGTAAATCGGCTCCAGTAAAAATATACCTATTACTAAATTACCCAACCTTCGAGGAGTATGCTCAAAGTCTAATTCTACAATCAGCGCGCTCTAGTCATTCCCGTATAAAAGATTTAAAGTAAATATTAATAATAAGGCTTTGACGAACGCGGGGGACAAGGAAAATTTGTTTTTGGCTTTTGCTTTAGAACAGTTACTACTGCCATAGCCTCCTATATACTGACAAAGCCTGGCAGATCGCCACGAGAAGCGGCCGCCGAAAGAGAAAAGGTGAGGCGGCAGACAACGCATGAGAGGAGAGCAACGTGACTGGTGCCCCGCTGCCGCTGCGGCGAGACGATGAATCACACTTCTCCCAAGCAAACAAGTGTGTCTCGGGTCCTCGCCACTGCAAAAACTGTGCACTGACGTCCAGGTTCCCCGAGAAATGGCTCTTTGATGCTGTGTGCTACCAGATCCTAGCGCTCGAAATCTGCGGCTCGGCACTCTATGACTCCGTCGTCAGACTGCCAGGCTTTGTGAGTATAGAGGAAGCTACGCTACTGCAGACACCAGCACGTGCAGCGCGTGTAACTACACTCGCAGCTTGCTCCTTGCTACTTGGGAAATTTAGCAAAGGGTATATTGGGACGCTGCCTGCTTCTGCATTATATCAATACCCGTCGGATTGTGTAAAGGGGATCAAATATAGTATTCCAAAGACGTTGCCATGCTGAAAATCACCTCGTTCATTTAAGCTTAGCATGGCCAGAATCCAAGGACTATCTAATAAATGCTGCGCGGTCATTGCTATGATTTGCGATTTAAGTGAGATAAGGCAAAGAGAAAGCATCCTGCTTTCGCTTTGCCTTACCAATCAGCTAGGTTGAAGCTGCTGGCTACGCGGAGGAAATATCTCAGAATAAAGCTTTTTAGAAATATTCTCCTAAACCTTTCACTCATTAAAGGGACACCGACAGGGTATTTATGCTCGCCAAGCTTATCATTTGTACATGCAATATGAGAGCCCAACTAGCCAGAACACAATTTGTGGCTTGAATTTCGTTTTCATTCCGCGTGAAAACCGCCGATGGAGAACTGGCCAGTCCGAGTAGCGCTAACACTCTTACCCGTGGTCACGGGCCGTTCTCTGTGGTTTAGACACAACCACCAACTATAATCAAAAACGTGGGTAATCGAAAGCACATACTCAATATTAAAAATTGAAAAGAAATATGATACCCATTTTTTGTGACTTCTAAAAAACTGCAAATCCGTTTATTAAAAAACAATTTGCGTAGCCACGTTACTTCCGGTTACTGTAGCCTCCTCTAGATTCTTTTTCCTCCCCATTTCGGTTTCGGTTTCAAGCAGTTGCGTTTTCTGACTTCATTAAAAATTTAACTGAGGCTTTATCAAAATACTGATTGGGTAGTCTTCTGATACCATAATGAATCGCCTGGCAAATAATAACAAAACTTTTTGGGGTGTCAGTGTCACTTTAAGCTGAGACTGAGGTGGGAGCTACGTGCGCGCTAGACCGATACCCGCCTCCTTCTCATCACCTGACGCGGCTTTTTGCGCGTGGGCATTGGCGGGTGTGTGATCTAGTGGCTAAAGAGAGACATGACTGGTCCAACGAGGACGTACCTCCCTCCGTAGTCTCAGCTTACGGGTGGACGGAGTATCGCTAGGTCTTGACGAACAAAACGTGAGAGTGCCTGTAAGCTGGTGAAAGTTTATAATTGTAGAATTACCCGAGACTGCGGTGATGACAAAATAACGAGAGGAACAAGACAAGTATCGAAGTCTTGCTGAGACATCCTCTCTGAGGGCCGACAAGTTGTAACGGCCAGCGCTGGTTTTTTACACGCGCAGTTCTGATGTCCGGTTTTCATTGGTATTTATCTGCGCACATATATGTTAATTGTAAATGGCTCTTGACTTGCTACGGCATGAGACCCCACGCGTTGCCTCCCCACAGTTGAATTCTAAAGTGGCTGGTTGATAAGGCTTGAAAAAAAGGTGGTGGTGGCACTCTTAACGTGTTGCGTCTTTGTAGCGCGCCAAGGTTACAGAGCTATAGAGCGAGACAAGTAGGTGCTACAAAAGGCGAGTGAACTTCATACAGCTATATATGTTTAAGCTCTGCGATAACGTTGTCTTTTGAACCTGAAATTGTTTTTTTAGATGCGGAGCATCTCTTGCTCGGGTCTATCTCCCGCGGCGTTGGCGTTGTAGTCGGCACTCGAACTACGCACGCGCAACTCTCCTCCTTCCCTCTCTCCAACAGCTGCGCGTTACTCTCTCCGCTCTCTCTCTCTCTACCAGCTGCGTGCACTGCGCGTGCGTTCGCTTCTCCTCACACCGCGCGCGCACGCGCAACTCTCCTCCTCTAGTCTCCTCTCCTTCAAGTGTGAAAAAAAATAAACGGCGAGCGGCGAGCGTTCCAAGTTTCTCTGCCGCGAGCCGCGACGAAGGCTCGCGTAGGGGGTAACGCTAGGGCAGTCGGTGGCGCCATCTCTCGACGTCAGCACGCAACTGACTCTTTCCTCGGAACCAACACGATGCTCCGCATCACCCCATGGTTCGCCTCGGGAAGATGGTGTAATTTTTTTTTTATTTAGACAGAGGCAATACCTGAATGTACAATTTCAGTGAAATTCACATGAATGAGTCGAAATTAGAATAGATATAGCGCTATGCCACTGTCACAGTTAAAAATAACATAAAAATTAGAGAACGTGAGCAAAATTTAGTACAAACGTCTATGAGCCTGAGCGCACTTATGTCTGCTGGTCAATGTTTGATTTTTTTAGTAAGTCATAAATGACAGTATACGAATGAAATTAGCAGACAGTGCATTTTTGCACACTCAACCAATGCTAAAAACACGAGTCGAGCTACACGCCTTGCTGGAGTTCACATTTGCTATGATGAGCTAAAGATCATCCACCTCAAACATAATATGCCTTAGTGTTGGGAGCTGAATGTGTTTACTTCTACAGGACACCTTTTTTTCTCTATGTGATAAACGAGTACACCATGGGAGAGAAAAAGGCTAATTCCAAAAAAACTGTCCTTTCAAGGTTAACGAGGCCTTATATTTGATAAATATAAATAAATACAGGGCCCATTTTTTGAAGGCCTTGTCTTTTATGGGTCTCCAACAACAGTTTCTTCGTAATGACCTCGAAAGAGCCCAAAAGAGGGCGCCGAAAATGGTCCCGGGCAATTACGAGGTTCCGTATGCTCGAGTCCACTAAACGACTCACATGGACGAAAACATTCGAAGTGTCGTAGGTCCCGGCTACGTATGAAGTTTTTTCCCAATATGTATGCTAACAAAATGGGCATAAAGAGTGAAATATTCCTTCAGTCTCCTCATTTCAATTCACGCAGGGCAGACCACCAAAAAAGGTCCACAACGTTTCTTGCAGAACTAGTATTTTCAAGTAATCCTATAGCTCTCTTACTTGTATCGATGGAGTAGATTACCTGAATCAAATGTCATGACTCTACCGAACCCTTTGTTTTTCTCTACAGTCATCGAATACTAGTTCCGTCTTGTTGATTGAGAGCATTGAATGCCTGCTTTTTTCCTGCTTTTGTTTTTCAAACGTAGTATAGCAATATATGTTTTATTTATTGTTCCCAGAGCGTATTTCACTTTATGCCTCAAAATTATTTTATGCATGTATATTCGTCCATATCTTTCCACTCTCGCGCGTACCACTACAGAATACCACAGCAACAAGAAAGGTCTTGCTGGATGAAAGGCTGACTGGACGTGCAAAAAAATTGCGGCGTGTTAAACGAGTTTTTACGAGATTCTTGACATGGACCCATACGAGTACCGGAACCTCCGTCGCGTCAGACGCGCAAAGTTTATGCTGCTTCTTTGATGCGTGAAACCACGATTGCGCGATAAAATGAGCCGGCGAAAAAACAAAACACAATATTGTGCCATCTTTGTTTTACTCGTCCGAAAACGAACAAACAACCTAGGAGGCACAATTAATCAATGTCTTCTAAATTCCAAGAAAAGGTCGTAAAAAGCTTCCGCCTAGCAACAGACGCTCATTAGCGGATAGGAAAAATACTGGAGGTCACATGACCCACTTCAGACAGTATATAAGGAGCCCCAATATACGAGCAAAATCAGTCTGCAAGCTCGGGTGGACCCACAAGCACACCGATTCCAGGTAAGCCAGCCATTTTACTATGCCCTGTTTGAATTTTTGCGCCTAAGTGTGCCTAGATGTACTACACTAGGCAAAGGTTGAATCTTGTACGGAGGCAGTCATAAGGCGGGAAATTCTAACTTGCCTTTTGCTCCCGAGTGGCGGGAAATTTAAACGGCGTTTTTTGTTTAGGACACGATGGAGCGAGAATCGCCCGAACCAAAACGTCAAAAGGTGGATCAACACGACCAGGTACCACTACACATTCTGCTAGAATATCTGTTTGACGGTCCACATGTCTATAGGGACAGCATGGACGAACTCGTCGAGAAGGTGACTCAGGACTTGCCACTCAATATGTCGAACCATTGGACTTCGCTGCGTACCTTACTCGAGCGCTGGATCAGGTACCAGGAGACAGTGTATCCGAACCAGGAGCAGCACGAGCAGGAGTGGATGAAGATTTCCAATCCCCTCCTGTTCCAGCCGGATGGGCAGAGGAGTTACGACGGGTTCCGAAGAGGCGAAGAATTGTGCACGATGTTATTCCCGTTGGAAGTCTTGGAGAAGCTGAGAGCTTGCATCAAACGCTCACGCGACGCTTTGAAGAACCCCGCTCAGGATTCGCACTCACAGCCGTCTCTTTTCATATCGACGGATGCCGGAAACCCCACCTGCACGTGGTCCACGACTGCGCATGGTCAAACGGATCGTGCCGATGCGTTGCCTTCTATGGGATCAACCGTCGACCAAATCGCGCTTCGGTTTGGTCTAGTAATGCCACCGGGTGGGTCACTGGCGTCGCGAGGCCTTTAGGCCGCGCGTCCGTGGACGATACGTAGATTGCACGTGACTGCCACGCGGTCCACAGTCCACTGAACACTGACGCATCATTCATTTGCAATCTTTGTTGCATGGTCCCTTGTAATGGACGTCGAACATTTAGCACTACGCCGCCGTATTACTGCAGGCGCTGCTCTGAGTTTGCTGGGGCAAGAGTGAAAGTTAACCCTCCATACACGAAACGTTTGTAGATTCGCACGATTAGACCTTTTCAAAATATGGTGACCCATTTAGCGGTTCCACGTAGACGGACGTCCTTTAAAGGGTTAGGGAAACGAAATTCCAGCGCTCATTTTCTAGCTTGAATGTGTTGCATGTTGCACCCTAACCTCAAAAACACCAATCTTCGGTTGAAAGGCACAAGAAAACTAATTTTAAAGCTAAATAAACGATCTTTCAATGTGCACCTGGTGGATGTATGCGGAGCCTATTTGGGAAGTGATCTAGCAAGGTTAGGGAACTTGCTACGTAGTCGTGACGTAGCAGATTCCTTCGGAACAGCGCCGCTCTTTGGCATTTCAACATTTTCCTTCTTAACTTTCCTCCTCAACTCACAAATCGCGCATAGAATCAAACAATCCAAGAAGACGGAAAGGAAGGACTCCCCTCTTTCTCGGACCCTTGTTCGTGCAACCGGAAACAGCCATTCTCCCCCTAGAAGATTAGCCCATCGCTCAAAACTCGAACAAAAGTGCTTTCCCCACCCCGTTGCAG
>JABSTQ010005467.1:0-104860 GCA_013358835.2 Ixodes persulcatus
CATCTCAGCTCTCACAGCACAAGCTAAAGAAACCATGTCCACATCAAGTCCAACAAAGTTTTGACACCCAAATGTCTCGACTTCATAACGCGGGATACCCGAAACCCATGATGGCCTCCATCTGTGAGAGAATATGCCGCACCGTCAAGAGGAACAATGTTACGAGTCAACGAACAAAAAAACCCAGACCACCCTTTGTAGTTATCCCATATATTCACGGGGTTACCCATAAAGGCCCGTTCACACTCTTGCGACCGAGTACGACTGAGAGAGACGAGATCTCTTAAAACTTCTTAAATGTTTTTAGAACGAGGGAACACACTGGCATTGTGCGCCATCTATGCGGTGACCCTGGAACTGCATTTCACAAGAGCGAAGGTTTTGCGGGATTTCCGAGGTCAAATGTGCGTAATACCCATAGAAAGGCTCGTTTATAACATTGACAAAATTTTTTCGAGCCAAGAAAGAAAGGATAATGCGCGAGAGAAATAAAATATGCCGGACCACCGAGTTTACACTGCTACCCAATAGATGGCGCCAGTGTGTCCTCTGGTTGTAAGAAGTTTTAAGGAACCCAGGTTTAAGAGGTCGCAAGAGTGTGAACGGGCCTTAAGTTAAAAAAGATAGCGAACTGGCAAAACGTGCAAGTCCTCTGCTCGGCGCCTAATAAGGCTTATTCAATGTGCCGCAAAATTAATCAAGCATCAATCAACACCTAAGAAAAGTGAAACACCAGGCACCGAACACAATTCGCTCCCTATGAAAAGGAAGTTATATATAACATACCACAAACATGTGGGCGCTGCTACATCGGACAGACCGGTCGATGTATTAACGACCGAGCACGCGAACATGCAGCAAACCTTAGAAACCTCGCGGGACCAGGACATTGTCCGACATGCCTTGTAAAGCAGAGCTCAACCATCTTCACATAATAGGACACCATAAAAACCAGCTTGCAAGGGAAGAGTTAGAGGCCCTTGCTATAGACGAAGACGATGACAAATGCCAGAGCGTGCCTTATTCACCTTGCAAGCCAAAGAAAATAATTTTCTACACGGCACCCTTCGTAAGTAATTGATTAAAATCAGGAGAAAAAAAAAAGAGCAAAAAATAAGAGCAATGGGAAAGAAAAAAGAAAAGGGGGGAATGTATATAAATTAATAGAAGAAGGGGAGGATGTAATAAAACAGTTGGTAGTCCAGCGCAACGTTGGTCCAGCGGTCGGTTCGCCATCCTTTTTTCCTGTCATCCTCCTTCCTTTGTTTAGCTGGTTTCACCCAAGATCTATCAGAACCAACTAGCTCAGCTTATTCCCTTAGTAAGTCTCACAATAATGTTTTTTTGTTTACACGACGAAATTCACGAAATTAGGAAAAACCATGTCAAGAGTTGCATACTCTCTCTCGCGCTCATTTCTATTACTCTTCTAACTTTTCTGGCAATACTTCTACGTGCAAATTAGTTTGGTGGTCATGTTGCACAAATGCTACACTATATGGAGAAAAGGGAAAAGATGACTTCACTCATGTCTTGACATTACGCGGTCATTTATATTATATATTAAACGTTTCACTTGGTTCCTTCATTCGGTAAAATAACTTATCTTCCTCACAATTACTATTTTTTGTCTTAAAAAAACGCATTCTAGTATTTCTAAACGGCATTTGACATCTTTCCTGCCTTTCCATGCGCCAATCATTTGCGTCAGCGCCTTGCTTCGCGTCTCTTCCCGTTTTTAATTGGCCATTTAAACATGGCGAGTCCGAAACGACCAAGACAGTCATTCCCCATAAGTGCACCACTATCTCCAGGGTTGCCTCCGTGCGCAGATCAGCAGGTCGCTGAATGGGAGCTCGCACGCCAAATTTAACAGGCAAACTACAAATCCGCAGGGGTCAGACGCGGTTGGAGCGAATGCTGCACTCATCCTCCGAATGAACTCTCAGACAAGTTAAAGTAAAAGAGGGAAGGGGAAAAAGCGAGAGAGAGAAAGGAAACGTGGGAGAGAGAGAGAGAGAGTGTGGAGGGAAGAAGAGGGGGAGAGAGGAGGAGGAATTTTATAAGACCATCACGGAACAAAGATACAACGTGGTCATTTTCCCGGACTTGAAAACGCGACGAGCCATTAATTTGGTTCCAAAAGTGGAGGTCGCCGCATCGAGCGATGCGCGTTTTAAGCATAACAGGCGCTTTGTTCGAGGTTTCTCGACGAACTCGGATGAATTGTGTAGGCGTACTGGTGGATTCTACGCAAGTTTCGATAACCTGAAAACTATACAAATAAAAGAAAATAAAGAAGTTCTTGTTCATACCACAATATCTCCTCTATACATTTTTTTTTTCTTTTCGCGTGTGCGGGCTTTTTAACGGTATGTACGCGTAAACCGCGCAAGCTGCGGTCGTGCGGTATAGTTGAGTTCGATCAGGCATTTCCCACTTCGTTTCCTAGTTTGGAGTCTGGAGTCGGTCAACCAACTTTCCGGGTATAATTATCCGCTTGGCTCGCGTTTGAGGCCTCTTCGAATTACGAGTGATGGTTCGAGTGCGGGAAAGTCTGTGCCTGCGTTTAACCTGTCGACTTCGCTTAGGGTTTGAGCCGTTAGTCGTGAGTTTGTGGCTTTCGGATGTCTATTCTAGGCCGGACTTTCGCGCCAAATTACAATCCAGAAAGCGGCATTTTTTTTTTCATTAGAACTCTGTATTCTTTCCTTAATTACGTCATTTCCCCTATGCGGCATAAGATAACGTCTTATTTCTGCCATTTATAATTAATAAACAATAGTTTTTTTTTGGTTTTTTGCTTTTGTAAATGGCGATTGTTTGCCGAGTGAGTTAACGTACCGCAGCTTTGAGTACGTGGAGCGGAAGCTCACGCTGCAGAACCCAGGGATTTTGGGTTCACTCCCCAACCCTGCCCGTTTCAATCTGGATGATCATCGGACCGGCGTATGGTTGTGTATCATTCACTATACTGCGTGGTGCACGCTAAAGACTCTAGGCTAGCTCTGGAACTGTACTGACTAAATTTCTCGTCTGCAGCGGAAAGACACCAGAAGCCCACTGGGCTTGACTAACTTCCTACTAGCTAAACATACACAAAACATTTTTTTTTTTTACTTTTTAATGAAGGTGACGAAGCATTATACGTCTTTTCCGTTAACTTTCTTACCCAGCCAGGTACGGTTCACGTATAAGGTATGGGTAACAAAATTAAAAATATAAATTGCAACCTGGAGAAAGTAAAACAAAAGAGAATATAGACCAGAGAAAACAAGAACGAGTGGCGTTTATGCTTAAAACGGGAACAGCTTTTGGTGGTTTGGTGAGAGCAAAACGGTGTTTAAAACCCACACAGGAAGTTCCGCCATTCAAGGTGGCGATGGCTGCTTTGAAAAAGGTGTATGTTCGGAACCAACTTTCCGGGGGAATTCACTAAAAGCTGCGGGCCGTCGTGCGCTTACGAACGTTGAGCTCCAACCGAAGTTGTGCATGAGCACTTTTTCAGTTTTGAGATGACGCTAGTCGGTTCGATGGTACAAAGCATTTTGCGTTCGGTTTTAAAGGAAGTAAATCAGGAAGACCATTCCGCAATGCAACCCTTGAGCCCTGATGCGCTATAGCAATAAAAAGAAATTAGTTTATTCGGAAAGAGCAATACATTAACTCTTTGGTATAGATTTGACTTGCTGTTTTGTGCTGAGGAAAAAGCGAGGGAAGGATACGATTACAATATTGAAGACTGAGTAACTGTGTTGGAAAAGAGCAACAACTGAGTTGCTTGTTTCTCTGTCTCCCCTCTCCAAATGGAGAGAAATAAGGAGTTTGAGTTTGATTACAACGATGCGAAATGATAGTGTTCACCTAAATGACAAATATCATTTCTTGAAAGACAAATACACACACACACGCACAGACACACATAAGCATGTTTATTTATATATAAAATTATTTAAATCTACACACTCAACTAGCAAGCAACCAACAAATCTCGCCAATATAAAGAAAGCATCTTTCCCGCGACCAGGAAAATCTCGAGCAGTGCCGCTAATTGTTCACAATTAAATATGGTGTTTAATCATAGCCGATATAAGGCGCACAAACCGAAACAAACAAAAGGCCGCCGAGTGTCTGCTCTTAACATATATGCAAGATGGAATTTTTAAGCTTTCGATGTGTTTCAATCTAGAGATGAACCAAGCGATGTGACAGGGATCCTAACATTTCACATCCCAGATGTTACCTTTCTTTTTTTTAACTCGATGACTCACCGAGTGCACTGCTAAAAAGTAAATACAGAAAATTTCTTATAGAGTCTGATTTACGATTTTTATATCTATCTGTTTTTCTTCTTTCTTATGGTAAGGTTACTGGATATTTTCGCAAAACGGAAGTATAAGCTGTTCCTGTTTGGGTGTTTAAAGTCATTGTAGTCCTTGCAAAATCTAGTTTTTTGCCAAGTTAAATTGAGTTCAATAGGCATACCCTGCCCACCATAACCTGAATATTCGCAACAATGTCTTATCTCGTTTTTATACATAGGCACATAGATTCAAGCTGAACTGTAAAACGTCACGCAAGACATAGTAAGCAGTAAATAGTACACATAATCGTCTTTTTAAATTTTGTTTTACGGCTTGTTTTATTGTTATAGTTCTCTAAATTAGTAACAAAAACTTTTCAATTTTCCATCAATACGAAAACCCTAAGTACGGTTATGAATCCTAAAAAGAGACACGACGTCTAAGAATGCCTTAGCAAAATTTGCCTTCGGCTTCCATCCTTCAAACCTTTGCTTCCACAGATGGGTGATCAGATTCTGAGTACACCTGAAAACACTACAGCACACGTACTTGAAACGGCCGTTAAAGGTATCTACACTGAATGCAGTTCAGGTGTTTTCTATTTTATTTTATTTCAGCACGAATTTGTTTTTTTCCTGAGGTATTCAATCATGTTTATCGCGCATAAAATTACATGATTGTGGTTTGTGTATCATAATTATGTCAAAACTTGAAATGAGCAGGGGTAGCCTCTGAATTTGCTTGATTAAAGTGCCTAAAACTCTAAGCCTTTATTTATCTTTAATAACAAGAGAAACAAAAAATTAAAAATTCTCAGAACATATTTTGGTTGGCAACTCTCTATGAAAAAATGAAAGTGGGGAAGTAGCGGAGGACAAGAGTTACGACTAAGGCTTCCATTCCCCCCTCCTTGTTTATTATTCAATAAACACCCAAAAAAATGTTGGTACTGAGTTCCGACTGTCCTCTACTTCTTACCACAAGTTACACAAAGAGAACAAAAATAAACAGCATTCATTACGGTTCCCGCTCTACCCGTATAGACAATACACAAACACACTAATTTATTCGTGTGCCGCGCACATGCTCATACCTGCCTTTCCTTTATATATGTATACATTTCGAACGTAATTCTATCAAATTGAGTTTATTCATTCATTATTTTTCTATGGCCGAAATGAGATAGCCTGCATATTGCGCACCAGAGAATGTTCTATACATAAATGAGGTTCTAATGATGACTACTGCCGAGCATACCTGCCAGGCTAAAGTGCTGTTAATGTTCTCTATTTTATATTTTCGGGGTGGATTACGTACTTTTTACCGTTATGAGATATGTAATCACGTTTCTATAAACATGCATCAAATTTGGCTTTCGCAGTCGAGCGAAGCTTCCCGGTGCTCGAGCGAACTCCCAAACCGTCTTCTCTTTTTGTAGCCGGATTCGATTAATTCCGGTAGGAAGCAAAAGCTTGCTTTTTTGCTTTGTTTTATATGTTTTTGGTTTCAATTATTTACTTCAAATTGACTTATTGTAGCCTATTCTGCCAAATTATAGGTGGTAATAGCGTTAATAGGGTTGGGGGGGGGGGGGGGCGGCGGCGCCTTGGGCTAAAATAAATATAATATATTCGTGGTTTGAGGCTTTGTGTGTTAGCGATAAAAACACCTAAAAATGTTTGTTCTGTGTTTAGTGTCACAAAATATTTTTGAATGTATCACGGAAAGTATATTTGCTGCAAGTTTCGCACCTGTCTGACAATATTAATCTAAAATATGTCTCTCTTGGTGACCGTGGTTGGCTGTTTCCATGCTCTGCAAGGATGTTAGCTCGCACACTTTTTCTTTAAGGTGTATCAATAAAAAACACAGAGCCTACCCTGAAGTTGATGTTGCATCACTCGGGATTGTCACAAGCGCTGTTCTTACGCGCTCACACAATGCCGAGGTCAAAACCGTTACGCTCATAAACAACCATTTATTATTTTATTACTTTTGCACATCTTGTTTATCTTTTATACTATTTTCGTTTAAAAAAAGAGACTTTGTTATCTTGAGCGTGACAGAAAAAAGAAATTAGAGCATAGATTACATTTTTGAAAACGTTGGCAGCCTTTGTTATCTCAAAGTTACCAAGTTAAAAGGATACCTTTAAAACAAACAAACGAAGGCTCAACTGGTTTCTTTTTTCTTCATTAAGGGGATACAATCTCACATTTCAGGCTTTATTTGTTAGCAATTATTTTTTTCGTTAACCTTTCTTTCGCTTCAAACGCTTCTAATAAACTTCAAGCATGTTTTCTTTCACCTTTTGTTTTTCATTCTGCTATAATCCCGCTTAGTTCGTTGTTCCTTGTCTCTCCAACAATCCTTCGCCCGTTAAACGCCTCCGAAAAAAAAGAAATAATAGTAAACCTTTATTTCGCAATATCAATTCGCCCGAACACCCTTCTTTATTTGGCAAATACTGAGTTCAAACCTATCGATTCGCTTTTCGGGCAATTTTAGATCCCTCCCTCTATGCGTCCGATGCAGTCCCCTTTTGTCAATTTCGGCTTCTTTTTTTTTTTTTTTTACCTTGATTCAATTTTATCTACGCTTCTGTGTTTCACCTGTTCTTTTTTGTTGTGTGTGTTTTTGTCTTTCTCGCTGCCTTTATCTGAACGTTATCCCGACAATCTATTTGTTGCTTTCCTCGCCCGAAGGCTTTCACGCGAACTGGGGCTCGGCTTTTGAGTTTTTTTCATTTATTAATTGTCGTTGTTTTTCGTTTTTGTTTTGTTGTTTTGTTCCTCCAGAACCAACAGAACTCCCTCCTTTATTCCTAAGTATATTTTCATTGTAATTTGCCCGCTCCTTGTCCGAACGTTTCAGCTTATGATACCGCCTCTATCGTAAATATTTTACAACAACAGATGTTAGTGGGGACATCCGAGGAAAATATACGTTTTGCAAATATCCCGAGAGGCCGCGCGTGAAGGACCGTAGCCCCTCCTTGCCTCCGCAGCATCTACCATGTGACCCTAAAGGGAAGTTGCTTGCCAGCCCTCGCCCGCTCGCCCACGTTTCCTCCGTCGCCTCCGTCGTCTGCTGCAGTTTTGTACCTATTGTTCCCGGCATTCCTTTCGGCGCCGCGTAAACGGCGCTGCATGTTTTGCAAGTCTGTCGCGTTGTCGTCCCCCGCGAAAACTCCCTGTGACGTCATTAGCTACGTCATAAATCACGTGATTGCCCCCCCGCCTCTGCCCCTGGGACTCTCTACTGCGCCCGCCGCCGCCGCTGAGTAACTTCGCTTATGCAGCCGACGCTACGAGCTGATAGGACCAATCAGACAACGTTAAAAATGCACCTTCGTGGTGTTCGTCATGTTTTCGTACGTGCTAAGGTTTCGCTGAACCAATCATAAGCAGAAAAGGCTTAGTGACTAGCGCTTTTGACGCTGCTTCATGGATCCCATTACCTCGTAGAGTCTGCCGTGTCTGAACTTGAGCTGAAACGAAGTATAGTCACAGCCTGTTGTGCTGGCGCATGCATGAGCACGACCATCGGAGACCGGCAACTCATCTTCTCCTCCGGCGCTCGCTATAGACCCTTTTCGTAATGCAGTGCCATCTGATGGCTCAAACGGCAGTTTAACTTTTGTCGTACTAATGGCGACAATGAATCTGTAGTCTGCAGTATTTTATCGGGCGTCATAAATTTCTCAAATTTCGCACTGTACACTTATATCTCGATATCTTTCAGTGTCAACTGTTACAAAGATGAAACCAGTCAGAAAGAAGTGTCAAATCCACGCAGACACCTTGATAAAGGTGTACACATCAAGGGGCTTTAAAGCCAATAGTGTGCTACTGATAGATTGACCGGGCCCGAGTTAGAAATGAACGCTTACGCAGCTCTTGCATACAATTCCCGCTTCGCATCGTGCTAACGTCTCGAGTGTATAGGTCTCGGGTCATCAGCTTCGGAGCATCTTCATCTTCTTCCTTCATCGGTAAACAGAAAGCCCCCATTAGTACGACATATATGCCATTTTTCGGACGATAATAATGATCAAAGTGGCCATGCCGAATTTCGGAAAGGGACTATTGAAATCCGGAGGAAAGCAAAAGCACGTGGGCGCATTTCGGAAGTAAAGAAGCGCACGAGTTGGCGCAAAGAACAGACGAACTTTCACGCTATATCGGTAGACCTTGGAATGTCCGTAGCGAGTCTGGGGAACGCGACCTTCAGTTACGGAGCGCTGAGGAGGCTCGTCGTAAACGGAGGGAATCGGGCAGGGTAACGGAACCGAGCTGTCGCCCTGTTCCGCTCCAGTGTCATCGTTCCGCCATAACATAAATACATTCGGATTTTTTTGTTCCTCTTCTGCTTGAAAAACGGAACGCCCGTTATATTCATCCTTTCTTGGTGTATGTTCTGTTGCCGCCCAGTTGTTGCCAGCAGCATCGTTAGCGTCAAAGCCAAAGGATGACTAACTGCCATCGAGTACAAATAGGAAAAAGAGCAAAGTAAACCCACAATCAATTCAAGTATTAATTTATGTAAGCACTAAAACGCTACGTCCACAGCAAGACTTGCTGTTCGGCTAGTTGGTTCATTGCAGTCTTGAATGCGCAAGCACAGAGGACGAATACAAAGGAGTGTATATGAACACGTGCTTGTACTTCTACCCTCCTTTGTGTTCGTCCTCTTTGTTTGCGCGTACAAGTTTATTCAGTACTACGTAAACAATCGAACAGAAAGTTTAATATGCATGACCTTTTCTCCGATGATTTCGGCAAAAAAGAGAGAACCGAAGCAAACAAAATAGACTGGTCCCTCGTCCTTTGCGCTGCTTTAAATTTTTAAGGCGATCACTTGACAGTGGCGTGACATTCGTCACAAATGCTTCAAGAAACCTCTCGCTTTCAGGCGCTTTCAGTATCGCAACATACTTCATATGAAGAAATATGCAAATTACATCCAGTGTCTCTCTGGGCAGTTGTAAAGTCTCTCAGGATGAATATCTTCTGCACTTTTCATAGTATAAAAATGTCGAACCTTTCCACGTGCCTTGTTGTTTTTTTAAAGATGTATGAACATAAAGAATTGATTCGGACGTAGCATGAGACGACTGCCTTTTTTTACTCTATTTCCACTTTTATATTACGTGTGAGTAGAGAAATATTTGAGGGTACAATTCCTGAATATATATTCATGAATTTTTTGTTTCAACGCCTATGCGCGACGTGGGGTCATGAAAAATGAAGGCAGTGTGTAATGTGCGAGTGTGCATTTCGGTCTTCGGGAAGCTGAAGGTTCCACAACTCTCGTGCTTTAATACTAATGGCGCTGATTTCAATGTGACCGCTGCGATTCCGAACCGCAGGCCACTGCGAAGAACTGCGTAATTAAGCCGAATAAATTCGGTTCGACTTTCAATAAAACGAAACCTGCCCTCGCTCCTGGGGATATAGGTGATTGTTTTTACGTTTCTTTCTTATTTGGTCTTGAAAATTACATCTTTATTGAAACTGTAGATTATAAACGACTTTTTGAAACTTGAAAAACAAAAGCTAATACATCGTCACAGTTGTCTTTCTGAGCAGGCACGTACCCTGCGGTTTATAAGTGATTTCCTCTTTTAATCATTTACATGCTTTTTTTTCCTTCAGATTTAATGGAGAGTCTCCTTACACCGAGAATTCGTTTAGAATTTCAAAGCATCTCGCGCTCACTGCTCTTTCAACAATTAATATTTGCAGAGGGACAACTGTTCCGCACTTTTTTTATTTGCTTTATTTAAATCCCTGTTTTAACTCTGTGAACGCCCGTATTAATTATTCGCAAAAAAACTGTGCGCATCTTTTCGAGTGAATATTGGCATCGGAAATTTGCAAGTCGTTCTCGGGTGAGCTTCTTTCACGTGGTTGAACTGTGCTTTCAATAAGTAACCAATATAAATACCTAACAGCATTGCATAATTTAGAAACGATCTCGCAGAAGGACAAGGCGTTCTTCACACATTAAGAAGTTTTAGAAGGTAGTATTTTTATATAACTATACTCGACGTCAAGTCTCTTTTTGCTTCGTTTTCAAGGCAAGCGTAAGGGCAAGCGGCGGAGATGTCGTTGTTACAGGGAATAGAGAACTGTTTCTTCGAGAAAGAAAATAAAGAAGGTGTAAGGAGAAACAGAAAAGGAGTAATATATTATACATCCCATTTATTTCTTTAGTTTAAAGAAGCCGATCGCATAATATGAGAACAAATTTTTCACTTCATGAAGGATGAAAAGTATAAAAAATATAGCTATAATGATTGTGTGACTAATGTAAAAAAAAATGAAAGACGTTTACAATCCCCTGTAACGCCGAATTAGAGCGCAGCTCTTGAGGGGGAGGATGGGAAGGTACGGAGAGGAGGCTATGCCCCTCCTCCTCTCCTGCTCGCCTCCCATTTAGGGAAAAACGTTCCGCTAAATTTGGCAGAGAGTTTTTCCCGCTAAATTTAGCGGGGAAAATTTTCCGCTAAATTTAGCGGGGAATTTTACCAATAATGCACCGCGCGGTTATGCCGACGGTGACGGCGACGGCGACGCCGACGCCGCTCAAGCCGAAAACGGGTGCCTAAGAGCTGCGCTCTAAAATGAAAGACGTTCTCAATCCCTGTAACGCCTAATTAGAGCGCCGCTCTTGAGGAGGAAAAGGGGAAGGTACAGAGAGGATTCTATGCCCCTCCTCCTCTCCTGCTTGTTTCCAATTTAGGGGAAAATTTTCCGCTAAATTTAGTGGGGAAATTTACCCATAATGCACCGCGTGGTTACGCCGACGGCGACGGTGACGCCGACGCCGCTCAAGCCGGAAACGGGCGCCTAAGAGCTGCGCTCTAAAAATTAAAGACGTTTAAAACTCCCTGTATCGAAGAATTAGAGCGCAGCTCTTGAGGAGGAGGAGGGGAGGGTACGGAGGTGAGGGTATGTCCCTCCTCCTCATCCGTACCCTCTCCTCCTCTCCTCATCCCATGCTCCTCCCCTTCTTTCCTATGTTGAATTAACCTGAGACTGGGGTAGAGAAGAAACATCAAAACGTAGAAGGGACAGAAAATAGACAGGACGACGTCTCAAACTCAGCCCAGACGTCGTCCTGTCTATTTTGAGGGGTCACGTGACCTGGGGGTTACGTGACCACGTGACCCCCCGAAGCCACGTGACACCCCAGGCCACGTGACCCCCCGAAGTCACGTGACCTCGGGGAAGGGGGGGGGGGGGTCACCTGACTTGGGGGGGTCACGTGACCGCCCTCCCCGAGGGGTCACCGAAGGAGCCCGAGGTCCTCCCGAGGTCCTCCCGAAGGAACCCGAGGTCCTCCCGAGGTCCTCCCGAAGAAACCCGAGGTCCTCCCGAAGGAACCCGAGGTCCTCCCGAAGGAACCCGAGGTCCTCCCGAGGTCCTTCCGAAGGAACCTGAGGTCCTCCCGAAGAAACCCGAGGTCCTCCCGAAGGAACCCGAGGTCCTTCGGGAGGACGTCGGGTCCCTTGGGGAAATTTTACCCATAATGCACCGCGCGGTTACGCCGACGGCGACGGTGACGGCGACGGCGACGGCGACGGCGACGGCGACGCCGCTCAAGCCGGAATCAGGCGGCTAAGAGCTGCGCTCTAAAAAAAAAATGAAATGCGTTTACAGTTATTTGTAATGTCGAATTAGAGCACAGCTCTTGAGGAGGAGGAGGGGAGGGTATGCCCCTCCACCCCCCTCCGTAGTACCCTCCCCTCCTCCTCTCCTGCTCCCCTCCCATTTAGGGGGAAAACTGAATTGGTGTTGAGCTCACGTGACTTCCATTTCTTCTCTAAATTTAGCGGGGAAACGTCCCATAATGCAACGCGCGCGGTTACGCCGACGGCGACGCCGCTCAAGCCCAAAACGGGTGCCTGAGAGCTGCGCTCTAAAATTTCAAGGGAAGAGATATCCCCCTTTTTCACTGCCAACACCCCTCTCTTTCTCTCTCCCCCTCTCCCTAACAATTTCTATGGCCCTTCCTGACTCCTATTTGTGTGTGTGCGTGTGTGTGTGCGCGTTGGTCGTACATTTTTTGTTTCCCTTTCCCACGGCATTGTTTGCCACCCTCGTCGCCTCCTCATCTCCAAGACATTAACGACGTCTCTACACACACCGCTTGTGGGTGACTCCGGTGGCGTCGTTGACAAGGGTGGAAGATAAGCTCTAAAGCCGCGTACACCGCGCACGGCATCACAATATCACAAAAGTTTAATCTTCGCCTTGATTCCGAAGCGAAGATTTTGGCCTCAAATGACTCCTCCCCAAAGTTGTGAAAGGTCACTTTGTCGTCACCAATAACTTCCACAAACGACGATCTTGCGACAAGAAAGTTCAGAGTATTTACAGCCTGCCTAGGGACAATCTACGTATTTGGCAACGTGCGCGATCGAAAGCGTCGCTGTGGTCGGACTTCCACGACTGGCCGAATGCCGACTATGACGTCAGCAAAGGCTTTCTCATTGACGGAAATAAGAGTAGTGGAAGAACTTCAATTTCGGCGGTGTTGTTATGTTGGTTTCAGAGCGCAATGATTTTAGACTTCCACCGTGCTGATTAAAACACCATCGAACTTGTTGTTTGTGAGGTAATGACGTCACGAGAGGGAACCATAAGAGGGCGCCACCACGACATTTCGCCGCTATTAGTGATTCTAACGCGGCGTAGGGATCTAGGGACACGCGGGAGCGACGTCATCATTGCAGTCGTTCAATCGCCTGGCCCCACGGTGTTGCTCGCGCGCGCTCCAATGAAGCTCGCTACGACTTTGTATTTCACATTCTCGCTGGAATTTGAGCACCGAGAGAGCTTGGATGATTGACATCTCGTCCCGCGTGACGCCTATCGTCGCGAGAGTCCAATCAGCACGCTCCGCGAACTTCGGCCCCAACTTTGTGTTTGACTGAGTTTAGCGACCCTGGGTGCTATTCTTGTCACAAACGGTCACGTTCGTGTTTCTAATAATAATTGTGGTTCTAGGGATATATATACAGCGTGTAGTTGGTCAGCCATTTAAAGTTGCGACGAGTCACTCGCTGTGGATGAGCAATTTAGCCAGTGCAGTACAACCGCTAGCCTGGGGTCTTTAACGTGCACCGCGCTGTAGTGATACACGACCGCACGCCGGTACGATGCTCATTCAGATCGAAACGGGCAGGGGTGGGGATTGAGCCCAGGATTCCTGGGTTCTGCAGCGCGAGCTTTCGCTCCACGTGCTCCGAGCTGGTGTGCGCTAGACCACTCGGCCACCGATCCCCCGTTCGTGTTTCTTATAAACACATCCCCCCTTCGAACCGCAGGGCTCCTATTGGCCACAGCGCGCGTGATAATTTTACGCGGTTCCCATGGGAACGTTCGCGAAACACGAAAGCAACCGTTTGCCGTAACTGTCGCTCTGCAAGTTCGGACCGTGACGATAAAGTGACGTATAACCACGTACGACCCACGTAGCACATAGCGTAAGTCGCGTAACTAGATTAACTGCGGCGACACACCAACGAGCTTGAGTATAACCTTGGAGCGGTAAACCGGAACCCACGGCCTGCAGCGGAAATGGCACCCACCCGGTTGCCGCCATCTTGCCTGTTTGCCACATTAGTGATCACGTGACGTTAAGATGGCTGCGCCCAGAGGTGGGCCAGATCAGATTGGCCAGGTCACGGTCAGCACACGGGACATCTGGGGTTTTCTTCCAATCTTACTCAAATGGATCCGAGTTATTGCGGCGGATCAAGTCACGTGACAAGACAGATACAGAAATGCTGGACGCGGGTAGGTTTTCGAACGCAACGGGTGCAAGTGAGTGAGATAGAGTAAATTTTGGAACGCGGCCGCCTGGATGGGGACCGAGCCGACCGAGCGACCGAGCCGAGCGAGCAAGTGCGAGCTGGCCGAGCGCGGCTGGCGCGGCAACGGCGGTGTGATTCGGATTTCACCGCGATGATCGTGATGTGGGAGAATGGTAAATCTCCATGTGCGCCGTGTTTGGCTAGGCAGACGATGAACAAATAGGACCGGGTATGGACGCATCGCACAAGATCTGACCAGGTATGGGCACCGCTCCTAGAGAATCGATCGTATGTGTCAAACATCGCGTGGATATCTCGCATGGAAGTTTTGCATTCTCGCTGCACTGGACCAGCGGAATGTTCATGGCTCTTAAGGAAAGGTACGCAGGGCACATAGAGTATCTGCAAGTGGAAGCCGAGAAGGAATGCGCGAGAGCTCTCACGCATTCCTTCTCGGATCGGATCCACGCGTCGGTGCCCATACCTGGTCAGATCTTGTGCGATATATGCATACCCAGTCCTATTTGTTCACCGTCTGCCTAGCCAAACATGGCACACATGGAAATTTACCATTCCCCCACAGCACGATCATCGCGGTTCAATGCTTGCACCGCCGTCGCCGCGCCAGCCGCGCTCGGCCTGCTCGCTCGGTTCGGTCCCCATCCAGGCGGCCGTGTTCCAAAATATACTCTATCTCACTCTTGGGTAAAGGTCTTGTACCCGTTGCGTTCGAAAACCTACCCGCGTCCAGCATTTCTGTATCTGTCTTGTCACGTGACTTGATCCGCCGGAATAACTCGGATCCATTCGAGTAAGATTGGAACGCAGCCCCAGAGTGCCCATCTGCTGACCGTGATCTGGCCAATCTGATCTGACCCACCTCTGGGCGCAGCCATCTTAACGTCACGTGACCACTAATGTGACAAACAGGCAAGATGGCGGCAACTGAAGGGGTGCCATTTTTGGCCGCTGGTTTACCGCTCTAAGTTCACTCAAGCTCGTTGCGATGCACCTTATTCTTTGTTTCATCTTGAGTGCGAGCTAGTGCGAATGTAGAAGCTACAAGAACGTGCTCCTCGCTTTCAATGTCCCTGTCGAGCAGGCGCGCTTGCGCAGTGCAAGCCAACGTTCGTGCAGGCATCACTCGGAGTGATAGGCTCCTGCTTGTAACTTCTGTTTCTGTTGCACGAAGGGGAACAAGGTTTGTGCAGGATTCTAGACCGTAGAAAATGGCGGCAATGCTTGCTGCGCAACGATGGCTCGACCAACGTGTACAAGGACGGGTTTCCCGCGACCACCCGGTTGCCCTTCGCGATGCACGACGACTGCTTCTGACGACAATAACGCTTGTTGAAAAGCACAGTGCGATCGCAGTGTGACCAGCTGCGCGACGAGAGACGGCGACCATGATGACCGTCGAGCAGCAGCTACTAATCGAATCGCGCTGAGATTCGATTAGGAAGGGCGCGGTTGCCACCGATGATCACATTGCTAATGCCCAGTCGATGGTGATCAGAACCGTGACGGCCGTCGCGAGTGTCGCTGTCAACTGGTTGGGAAGAGACGGCTGGGTCGACAAAACCCTGGACCGAGGCAGCCGAGGCATGTGCGAAAGAAGGCTTTCGTCGCCACCACGACAAGCACACCGACGTCGTGGAGTGCGTTGACTGAACCTAGAATTTAACTGAACCTTCGTCACTATCATCGGTCTGAAGGAAACCGTCACCGTTCTGAGGGCCTCCTACACTTTGCCGCAAACACCGCTTTGCCATTAACATCGTGGTGGTAATTTGACGTTAAAACCTAAGGGTTTCAACCGCTTCGAAGTTAGTTCACCCTTAGTACCTATGTGTACAGTTGACCATTTGTTGCGGTTTGTAGCTACTGTCATTCACGCAATAAAGTCTGGATGGGTTGCTGATGGCATTTTTTGTATCATTTAGATATTTTACCTTTTCACCCCAAGCTTCTGGAGTTGCATGTCAGTCGTCGGAGAGTCCTAGGAAACACTGTTCGATGCCCTGCAATGAACTACGAACAGGTGTGTTCTAAAATGAATCGTTAGTTGTTTAGACAGCAGGAGTTTAGTCTGACAGAGTATGGTAACATTGATGCCCACTGTAGATGCGAAATGTAGCCAGTGCAGTCCTGTGAATGATTGTCATCTCTTGACCAAGAAAAACAATAAACGAGCTCATTGTCCTACATTTAACACACGTATGTGTAATGTAAAAGTTATGATATCAATTAAAGGTTTTCGTTTCGCATACCTTCAGAGTATTGTCTCTATTTTCGACACGCAAACGCTCCCACTTTAGAAAATCTCAATGCCCACATCCTTTGTCCCAGTTATAAAAAAAGCTGTTCTCGTGTCATAATTAAAAAAGTAACGCAAAAGTAACGTGCGTAAGGTTTTACCTGTAACGCTCACATTCCCACTTTTTTCGTTATGTTGAAGAAACAGTAGGTCGGTACCGCGTTCCTTTTATTTGGGAGTAACGAGTATTTCGTTACATTTTTTTTCTAACGCCTAGAACAGTGGTTCATGGTTAAAACAAAACTGCAATTAGTGCCCAAAAATGAAGGCAAATAGATTATAAGGAACTAAACAGAAGGAGCACTGAACACTTGTTCTGTTTAGTTCCTTTTTTATCTGCCTTGATGCTTTACGCGCTGTTTAGTTTTATTTCTTAAAGAGAGTTCCGCGAGCGCTGTGCAGTGCACGGGCGTTAAAGCAGCAGGCGTTTATGCAATTCACACTCTGAGTTTCTGTTTAGTTGAGTTGAAGAGTTGATGTGCCGATGCTCCGAGAGGCGCCGCACTTACATACATCGGGTTGTCTGTACTACTGCCTTGGCCTTTTCTCTTTTTTTTTCCTTTTTTTTTCAGCAAGGTTACGCAAGAACAACCCAACTGTCACCGACTATGGGCTATGAGCCCATATTCGGAACATTGTAGTTGTGAGCGGAGTAATCAGGTCGCGCAAAGAACGACACACCGTGAATTTATTTTCTTTTTACTTTTTTTATCAACGATGTCACCCCCGTTGTTTATTACTTAATTCTCGCTCAATCATCCCACTTTTTTTGTTTCATGACGCGTGCAGGTTTATTTTAAGTATTAGTTTTTAATATCAGAAAGAAATGTCATTTTTCTTGAACTCCCGACCGGGCTGGACCGGCGAGAATTTAAAAAAAAAAAAACTTGGAACTTCAATTTTATCATAGACTAGGAAATATACATAGTATATATTTTTATATAATTTTGAGCGTATGTTGAAGTGCTAGAATTAAATTACCTGAAGTTTGTGTTCTGAAATGTGAAGCTGCAAACCAGATTAATTTGCCAGAAAAAACGCTAAATCTAGAATACTGGTGAGCTCGTCTAATGCATACATTTTAATCCTGGGGTATGGGGTATCTGTTCTTTTTAATAAACCTGGCACAAACCAATTTACTGACCACTCACCTTTATTAGAGCAAGTTTTTGCGATCTTTCTACTTCAGTATTGCCATAGCCTCTTTTGTCTGCAACGACGTCATGCGAAACAAGCGTGTATTAGATAAGCACTACGTACACTAGCTATAGAACAAGCACAATGAATCCGTCGGTATTAATCTCCTTCAACGCGTCGAAAAAGTTCCCGAGCACTCTGGTGATCTGATTACAAAAATTAAATGACAAGCAGAAAGTGGCGTCGAATTAAGTAAAGCGCCATCGGGACTATCTGGAAAGTAAAAATATTGCGAATAACGAATTTCGTGTTTTGTGTTTAAGAAAGAACCTCGCTCGCACTAACTCAACTGAGCCGGGGATTTTACAACTGTTCTTGAGATCGGGAATTTAGGACCTCTACGCCTACTCGCTAGTTCACGGTTCTCTGCACTTTTTTTGTTTGTTTTTTATCTCTTTAATATACCACTTATATATATATATATATATATATATATATATAGTTTTTTTTTTTTTTTTTTTTTGTGGGAAGACATTGAGCAGCCCTCTGTTAATCCACAGCACATGGTAACAGCGGTAACTGCGACACGTCACGATGAAGTCTTTGGGCATCATGGGGTGCGTGAACAAAAGCGTTCGGAACAAAATAGACGCCTGACCATTTTGTTCCGAACGCTTTTGTTTTGTTCGTACTCGTCCCGAATGCTTTTTTTTTTTTTTTTTTATCCGTAGCGCTTGAAAGCGCGACTCCCAGCACAAGCATTGACAGTGCTACGATGGTAATTTTCAAAGTGCAACTCTTAGGCGCCAGTTTACGGTTTGAGCGGCGTCGCCGTCGCCGTCGCCGTCGGCGTAACCGCGCGTTGCATTATGGGACGTTTCCCATAATGCGGTCACACGTGACGTCACGTGTGACGTCACGAGGGTCAGTAGTGACGTCAGACGGCGCCTAAATTTAGCGGAAACTTTTTCCGCTAATTTTAGCTGGGGTCTTTTTTCGCTAAATTTAGCGGGCAATTATTTCCGCTAAATTTAGCGGGGAAATTTTCCCGCAATATTTAGTTGGGGAATTTTCTTGCTAAACTTGGCGCGGAAATTTCGAATTTCCCGAGAAATTGTCCCACAATTTCCCGGTAAATTCCCCTCCATACCATTCCTTCCACTCCGTCCGTACCTTTCCCTCCTCCTCTTCAAGAGCTGCGCTCTAATTCGGCATTACAGAGCATTGAAACGACTTTCATTCTTTATAGGCTATATTTTCTTCTTTTTTTCATAAAGTGCGTGCAGTGGGCATTGGGTACCACAAAAACGCTAAGTTTAAACTGCATTACTAACGTGGTAACGCGGTCGCTTCCCGCGCAGCGGACACGGGTTCGATTCTAGCGGGCGGCGCAAGGGTTTGGCGACGTCGACGACGGACGTCCTACATCCCTAACTACAACATCAACAACATCAACAACTACTACCACTACATCTACACGTACAGCAACTACAACATCAACAACAGGGGTCGTTTCCAGTTGTGGGAAGAGACCATAACAGCTATCGCTGTAAAACAGGACACCACTTTGCGACACGCGCATCGTCAAAATGCCGCGCACCTTTCATACGCTCCCACCTTGCTTGCCCCACGCTTTGATTGAAGTGGCTTTCCCGCATAATCTGCTACCAAGCGTTAGTGCACGCTTTACAGAGCAACTCGCCTGGCTTAAAAAGCTAAGGAGCTTCTTGAAAAAAAATGAGTTCGAAGTGAATCCTAGTGTATTTTTACCTCGTGAACCCGAATACCCAAACAATTTGCTGCGCAAGTATTGTTAAACGCGAGAAAAACGCGAAAGACAGTCGCTGTCCGTGACGTCATTGACGGATCTTTTGGCTGTCCAAGGCTAGGGAGCCGGGGCTTCAGCCCTATTTTGAAATTGCTCTTATGGCTCTCTGGCGCGTCGCATTGAAACGTAATTGTGATATCTGTTATTCTAACGGCCAAGGGAACACAATTCAAGTGTTTTTTCTCAAATGCAGAACCGCCCCATCTTCCATTTAATAAGTTAGTATGTGAGATCGAAGTAAAACTGACCGCATCTCCACGTGGTGAATGATGTTGATTGGGGCGAAGCTCGGGTGGTGCTGATGATACTGATTTTGGTCATAGGTGTTGCTGCTTGCTGTCGGCGTTGACGCTTTGCCGCCGCTTCCCGAGCTCTCAACTCCGGGTCCGCTTGGCGTTTTTGACGCTGTGCAGCAGCTTCTCGCGCCCTGGTCTCCGGAGCAGCTTTCTGTCTACGTAGACGCTGAGGCGCTGCATGCCGAGCTTTTCGGTCCTTTTCATTAATGGCAGTAGGAGAATGTGTGGTTTTCTTCTTTTTCTTTTTTTAAGCAGACAGATGGGATGGCATCTCAGAACCCCCTACTCTTTTTTTCTTCTTTTTGTTTTTTCATAATTTTTTTCATCTTTTTTCTTCAATTTTTTTGTTTGCCCTACACGAGCACGTGAGCATGTGCTCACGTGCTCGTGAGCACGTGATCTCACGAGCAGAAGCACGAGCACCCGACGCCGGCCTACGGCGGACGGACATACGGACATGGCTAGCCCCTAAAGAGCTTCGCCCCTAAAACAACTTACTCAAATGGCTTATTTGTGAGTGGCGCTCCTACTTAGACAGAATGGAAAGCTATGGGCGCGAGCTGTTCTAGGACATGTCGTTTTAGTGCTATTTTTTTGTTTTTTATCGGGGGTGTTTTTGGAAAGGGATTACTCCCCATCAAGTCATGTCCACATTTCCAGAAAAGGGTAAAGGATTAAGACGCCATTTACTGCCGGTTAAATTAAGGGACATCTTTTATTAGAATATTTGATTACTTGGGGGCCAAGGTATCTTAGCAATTTATGTAAAAAAGTAGGGGTTACTCTTCTGGTGGAACTCCACTAAGCTTTAAATTGAAGCAACTAGGCGTTTTATTTTTTACCTCGCTGAAATATACAAGGGGAATAGCTTTGCACCATAAATTTAATCGTTAATCATTAATGTTGTGTGTGGCGGACATTGCGCCAAACCTCGGACAGAAAAGGAAGAGGAGGATGGGACAGTACTCTCGGGCTTTTTAGTAGCTTGAGCTCCAAAACGGCTTCGACGATTTTGAGCTGTCTGAAGCAATACTGACACCTCCTCACCGGTGTCAACAATGAAACACTTTTTTGTCTCGTTGTCTGGGAGGAAGAACAGGCAAGGACGACGTTGAAATCGGCCAGGCGTACTCGACGTCGCTAGTAGCTGGCTCTGGTGTTTCCCGGCGCAAAACAAGTGCATTTTCGGGCGCTCTCGCCAAATATACGATGATACTAACACTGTTGGTTAGGGGGACTGTGAGACCTGCTATTTTGGTGGACTGGTGAGTTGGTTCTACTCCGCGATTGTGATCGTGTAGGGCGAAGTGCAGCCACCATTTCTGTCAGCTGATCCATGCGACGCTCCATTGCGGAGCAGAAGTCCGAGGGATGCTGAGAAGATTGGGTTGCATGGCACACCTCTGGACTGCGCGTCGTTGGTGCGTCGACGGTGCGATCCACCATCTGTGCCAGGTCATCTAGGGTTGCACTATCTGCTGACTCGAGCATCATGCGGACGTCGTTGGGCAGACGCTGCAGAAACAACTGTCGCTGAAGCGAGTACTCACTAGTGGCGTTGACGGGCAAGTGCCTCATCTTGCGCAGTAACTGAGGTGGCGTTTTGTCTCCCAGCTCTTTCGTAGTCAGGAGTTGTTGTAGCCGTCGCTGTTCGAATAGGCTTGTACGTCGCACCAGTTTTGCCTTGAGGATAATATAGGGTATTGCCGGGGGTGGTGCTATGTTAATATCGCGCACTTCAGCTGCGTCAGTTGAAGACAACGCGTTTACCACGTGAGGAAACTGCGTTTGCTGGTTCTAGATTTGTCGGAAGGCAAATTGTGATTATACTGACGCTAACCCCAACTGGCGGATCCGTGGGCTAGAATTGTGGAAGGTGGACAGCGACGGTGGCGACTTGGGCTGTTCCGATGCAGAAGAGCGATTCGTCTGTATTGCTGCTCACCTCGGTAATCTGTTCGGACATCCGCGTCACCAATCTTTAGCAATAGAAGTATATTTACAGTATTTATAACGAAGCTGAATAATTGAACCGGCCATTGGAGCTCAATCTACTAAAAAGCGCGAAATTACTGTCCCATCCTCCTCTTTCTCTCTATCGAAGGGTTGGCGCAATGACCGCTACAATGCTCTCTCTGGTCGATGAGATGGTTTATGCTAAGCAATTAACTCTGCAGTAGGTTGGGTTGAACAATTTAGTCACTGGTGCACCTTGATGTGACGACTCGATGTGCGTGGGCTTGACCCTGTCTATCGATACTCTTTCGGGCCTTTAGTTTACCAGTACTTTAAGGTTTTTTGGTGTCCCTTTTAAAACCGGAAGCAGGTCATCCTAGGGTGTTTTAAGGCAGGAACGTACAGCGTCCTTGCTTAAGAAAACGCGTGTTGTGGTAGATAGTTCGCTGCCTCTTGTGCCTTTAAGTCTCCGAGCAGGCTACACAGAAAAGCCTTTATGCTCAGCCGCAGAACTCGTGTATGTCACGACACTTTGCCTACCACAGGAATGTTTTATTCCACCTGACGCACCAATCACCCTTGACGCATCCAGCTACGTCCACTGTCTCAAAGATGCTATGTCACAGCTCCGCCCCACACCTACAAGACTGTCATCGCCACGCACTGTTTTTGTCACCCGTAAACTATCTACTACAGCGCACGCATTCTTAAGAAAGAACGCTCTACACCCTTGCCTTCAAGCACCCTACGACTGCCCGTTTCCCGGTTGTAAAAACAAACACCAAAATATTTTGAAATACTGGTAACCGGAAAGACGGAAAGAGTACCGATAGACAGGCTCAAGCCCGCGCACATCGAATCGACACATCAAGATGCACCAGTGATTAAATTGTTCAAGCCAACCCACTGTACAGCTTCATCTTTAGCTTAAATCATCTAATCGACTACAAGGGTAGCAGTGTAGCGCTGATTGCGCCAATTTTCGGACAGGAAAAAAAGAGGAGAATGAGACAGTACTTTTGTGCTTTTTAGTAGTTTGCGCTCCAAGACCACTTCGATGATTCAGCTTCAATGTAAATACTGTAAATACACTTCTACTACTATATCTGTATGAACGACTGCCTTTCTTTTCGCTGTTGCTTTATTTGAAAGTTGAAGAAATTAGTTGAAAAGTGCTCAACTAATTTAACGCTAATCGGTCTAAAAAGATTATAAAAATATATTTATATAAAATATAAATAAATAAATTGAGGCAAAGTAAAAGATTCGATCCCCCGAAATAGTATTCATATACCAAGTTTTATAACTTTAAGTAGAACGTAATCTAACGAATCTCTTAATTAGTTTAACGTTCAAAACTATCCGGAAGGCGTCTTTCCTAGCGTGTACTCTATGTCATTTAAGTTTATTTCTTCTCATCCTCCTAACATATATCGCGTCGACGTGATCATACTCTCAAATTAAGCCTCTCACCTTCTAATCAACGTATTTCTTTCATCTCGCATTATCTCTGCATTAAAGGGCTAATGAAACATTATCGGGTTGGAATGTTCATGACTCTTGCAAAGACGTACTGTTCCTAGTCTTGCCAAATTATACTCGCACAGACCGCCACTGATTTGGAAGATTCTTTGTCGCGGTGAAATTGCGAGGATAAAAGGGGACTATTTATTTCAGTCTTGCCTTCGCAAAGCTTGATGACGTAATTGTGGTATTGAAAATACCCGACTGACGAAAGTCGAGCGCGGATTATGTACTGGAGACGATAACTGCGTGAGTACTCAAATTCGGCTCGTAACAATCAATGCCGCGGCGAACAATCGGGTAGTGGCTTCTGTCCAACGACTGCGGTGATGAGAATAACCGAACTCTAACAATGCCTAGAGCTGAGCACGCGTTTTCTACTTTGCCAACCCCAGCGCGTAGGTACAAATAACGTTGGCGGCATTGGATAGGCACCAGGCCACGTGGCAGCTCGTTCTCGCTCCGAGTTTGAAGGGATGCACGATGTTCATATTTCCCGAATACTTTTTGGCGACTACCATTGCCTAAAAAAAAAGAAAAAAACTAAGGCAAATTTAATAAATATTTATTAACGTTATGGGCTGATATTATACTTCGTCTCATCCTACGATGGACTAAAGGCCAAAGCCACGGGCCGCCAGGTCCAATCAAGTTCCACGCTAAACTATGACACGCTTAGCATTGGTTAGGTTTGGACAAATAATGCTCCGAATCCAAAAATGCTTCGTCATTTTGATAGCTTGGACACTGCAATGAGCCAGTAAGCCGTGGCTTTCTTTGCAATGTGAAATTGTTGAGTCACTCATTGCTCGATCCGAACCACTGTCGGCCCATTCCCATCAGTGATCCGAGACGTGGGAACCGATACGTGCTTCGAAGCGAAATACCACACAATGTCTAAGTGGCTCGTGATTGGATCTGACGGTTCGTAGCTTCTGCCTTTAGTCCATCGTAGGGCGAGACGAAGTATAAGTAGTACTTAGTGAAAGCAAAAAAATTGTTCTATGGCTCCTTTAACGACTAGCACACTCTCGTTTTTCTAGTCGGCGGAAAAAGAGCCGGACACCTCCGTAGGCCTGGGTACCACGTAGAACTAGGGTCGCTGACAACTTAAGTAACGCAGGGTGCGGCTCACTATCTAGAAGCTTCTTGCTTCGTGATTGGTCCTTCGAGGTCCTTTTCAGCTAATCTCGCAATCTCATTGGCTCCTGAGCGATAATGATATGCTCGGGACTTCCCACGCCGTACGTTTTCTCAATCTGGCATTGGCTACAGAGGATGTTGTGCTCTTCTAACAGCATGTAGCTTCCCCAGTCAAAGATCTAACCGGCAGATGTGTGGGCGGGGGGTGGTGCTCACGAATTACTGGAGTCAGTGACGGGTTAAGAGTAAAGTGAAAGATTCTTCAGCCTCTTTCTTCTTTAGCAGAGTGAACGCTGGAGAGGGAACGACCTCCTCTCCAGCGTTCGCTCTGCTAAGGCGGGAAGAGGTGCAAGGAGCTTCTGCTTTACTCTAAATCCGCCAGCGACTATAGCATTCTTGTAACTAATTTTAATCTTTATTTGTGCTATGCTCTGTGTGCAGAGCGTTTTTAGGGACGTAGTTTTTTTGTGGTCACTGACCGGATGAGAATGGCTGGGAGGAGTTTCAGTTGTGCCACCTCCAACGCAAGCTTCCTACCTTCGACAGCGCTTTGGCGTCTCGTGACCCTCGATCATGGGCGCGCAGCCAAAGCACGGTGGAAGGAAACGAGCCGGCGCTTGAGGCCGGACGTTCGAAGGAGACGCCCTACCTTCTCCCCTTGTGTGTGACTACTGTATCACGTCGCGCGCGTGCTAAGACGCAATCTACTTCAAATTGACCAAGGCAAAAACAAAAAATGAAAGTTGTTTACAATTTTGTGTAACGCCGAATTAGAGCGCAGCTCTTGAGTAGGAGGAGGGAAGGGTGCTGAGGGGAGGGTATACACCTCCTCTCTCCTGCTCACATCCTCATCCTGCCTGCTACTCGTCCCTCCGAGCGGCGTCGGCATCGCCGTCGCCGTCGGCGTCACCGTGAGGTCACGTGACCCTCGTGGCCTCATGGGGATCACGTGGCCTCACGGAGGTCACGTGACCGCACGGGGGTCACGTGACCTCACGGGCGTCACGTTACCTCACGGGCGTCACGTTACCTCACGGTTACGCCGACGGCGACGTCGACGCCGCTTTAGCCGGACACAGGCGCCTAAGAGCTGCGCTCTAACAACGGGGTGGAACGGCTTTACCACGAATCTCTCCGTGTTGTAACAGTACTCCCGCTCTACACGCGGGTAGAGAATCTGTACCGCTACGCGTAGATGGCAACACTGGAAGATATCGTACAAGACCGGAGAAAAGGAGCGGACGAGCGAAGATTGCTCACGCGTCAAAGCTAGAAAATACTGGCGTACGACGAAGAGTCTCCGCAACCGACAATCTAGGTACCACCACGCCTAGCTCTGTGGGAAGACGTAATGATTCTAGCAGCAAAATTGATGCTACAAAAGACAAGCAAGGCCGTCAGAAAGCCTGAAGGAGATGACGATGTCCACCGATGCAGCATGGAACCCTGAAACCGAACAAGCAGCACTGGCAGCCCCGAACCTGGCCCACACGCCAAAGGCGTACAGCCTCTAGTACCTGTTCGAGCCGCCGACGACCGAGCTAGAGATGCTCGCCGTAAGTCAAGGAATCGAATGGGCAGCAAACGCACGCTGGACTTGAAACGCGTAGGGTCACCATCTACACTGACTCGCAAGACACGCTGAAGGCACTCTCCAGAGTGCCGAGGATAGGAACGACAGCCCACGACATCAAGACAATCTGCAGAGACTTGCAGATTACACCAAACATCAAGCACTCTGGGTACCTGGCCACGCTCGCAACAAGGGAAATGAAGCCGCGCACAACCTAGCAAGCGAGACTCTATCCAACCGCTCACGGGAAGACGTGACGGCGGAGGCACCCTCCGGCAAATCGCAACTAAACCAGGAAAACGAGAGAATGCGCCTGAAGCAAATAAGGTGCAAAGAGCTGAAAACCAAGGTCTCAAGAAACAAAAACCCAAAGGCCTGCCTCGCGGAGCGCGGATACTAGTCTACAAGGCCAGAACGTGCTCTGCGCTCCCCGAGGACATACTGGCCAAGTGGCAAGCCTGCACTTCTCTGAAGATAAGATGCCAACAACTAAAAGAACAACACAGACCACCACCACAACCTCCTCCATCCAACAACAACGAAGCGGACCACAACGATGGAGAAACGACCACCGTAACACCGCTAGTAATCAAGTACAACACATGCGACACGGGATGCAAACCCACAATCTACCATTTATTATGGGACTGTCCCGGCATGGAACAAGTAAGAAGACATTACAAGGGGGTCCAACATTACAACCTTGGAGTAGTAAACCACTTCAGAAACGGGCGCTCGCCAAACGATACCCCTGTGGAAGTTTGCCAAGCAAGCCGGCATCACTAGCAGGACGTAACAAACCCTTAAGCAATTTCTCACCTCTTACCCCAAACTAGGTCTTCGTTCCATCTTTTTCATCAATACAGTACGGCAGCAGCAACATCCTTTGCAATGCATTACCGACCCAAAGTTGTTGCCTAAATATAGGATGTACGCTGAGATTATTTATAAAACGTTTTGTTTGCTTTCTAGCATCATCTTAGCTTGTTCTACGGGTGTTTCGAAAAATAACCAAACCTGCACCTATTGCGGTAAGGTCACCTCGCAACCTTATTACGTTGCCGCACAAGCCACACTCACACGTGCCACTTTTGCAAGTAAGGGATTGCAGCAGGGCAGGTGAATTCGACGCTTACGGGTGAACTCAACTTTAACGTGTCAAGGGTCAGGAGTTCGCGTCACATTCGATTTCTCCGCAAATTAAAGGCACGAAAACTTTTAAGGACGTGATATGGGTTCTCGCCAAGTTTGAGCTGAACGAAGGAGAGCGATGGAATGTATTATCACAACGGTTTTAAACCGCGTGTGTTTTTTCTAGCGGCGATTTCGACACAATTTAACTTCGATATGGTGGAACACGTATATTATGTAGTCCCGAAACTCGTGCTTGTCATGCGAATAAATATGGAGTTGAATGTGTGTTCGGATGGAATTTGAAGTGGTGTGAAGTAAAAAAGTACGTTCTTGCCTTTAAAAGATGATTGTTTAATTCAACTCCTAACCTCAAGTTCCTCTAGATCTCTACCGAGTCTAAAGTTGTAAAATTATTATAGAAGCTTCAGAAAAGAGTAAACAAAAACGATAAAATTAATTTAATTTTTTTCACTAAACGCTAATCTACATTTAGGGGGTGCTCAGCAATTTAAACTATATAATTCTATATTTTTTTCCATTTATATGACTACACTCAAAATGCAACTTTTAATAACCAAAACAAAACAAGGGAACAATATCGAGACATATTTGTCCTCTCCGTCAGAACTTCGAGAAACGCTGCCGCTCTGCGAAGAACTTTAAGGAGCACTGAGTTAGGGTGTCACTGACACTTAAGGCAAGTACGACAGGGAGGAGCTTCTTATGACCAGCCTCCAGCCCGAGCTCTTTACCTTCAACAGTGCTTCGGCGTCTCATGCACCTCCGGCGCGAGCGCGCAGCTAAAGCACGACGGAAGGCATAGAGCGCGTGACGGAGGCCGGGCGTTAAAAAGACACGCCCTGCCCTTCTCACTCTGTCAGTCACTATAGTAAGAAATATGTGAGAGAGAGAGAGCATGTCTTCGTCGCGCCATAGTGTTCATCAAGCACGACCCTCAAAGCTGAAAGCTTTTTTTTGTACGTTCGCCAGAGCTGACTCTGAAGTATTCATTTTCTCCGAGTCTACAACTCAACCGTGTTACTACAAGAGGAACGGCACAGTCGACTCGTGGAGGTTCTAAGCACGTGATCGTAAGGTCGCGTTGCCACTAGTAGCACGCCTCTTGTGTGTTTTTTATTTGTATTTATATTTAGCAATGCGAAGCGCATAAATAAGCATACCCCCTTGTTAATAAAATAGGGTTACTGTGAAGGTGAGCTTGGTTAACGATTATAGTGATGAAAACAAAAAATACTTTGTGACTAGGGACAGAAATTAGAATGAAACAACACCGTCTTTGAGATGGTGTTGTGTTCTCCTAATTTGTTTTCCTAATCTCAATTGTTGTTTTGTTTTTTTTTTTTGCTATGAACCTTGTCCAGATTTTTTGAAAGATGTCCCGTCTTTTAAGTCGGGGTCACACGAGTCACCGCAATATCTGTGGTTCGAATGCAGCATGCCAAGTTTTCTCCATGAACTCATTGCCATGTGGCGTTCGAAGCACGGATCTCGTGGTGACTCACGTTCGAATCTGTATTGCAGACTGTTTTTTGTATAGGGGGTATTCACTGGCCGCCATATTTGAGGTCACTGTCTTGATGTTCCCGGGTGCACGTTGCAAAATAACTGTGGAAGCTCGCCATCAGCACGTGCTCAGCATTAGCGCACACAGATATGGCCGCCAGTGAATACACCCTATGGGCAGGAGATAGAACTATGGGGAACGCTCTCTCGAGCTTGTTGTCCCCACACCCCGTTGTTTACTAACGCAGCAAAACAAATAAATTGAGCCTCGCCTATACTTCGTCTCACCTTAGTATGGACTATTGTTAGCCGCGCGTGCTAAAAGCGCGAGCTAGTTGCTTCGAATGAAGCCTCGGGGGCTGCACGAGCGCTCGTGCAGCGAGTGCTCCAGACAAGGCAGTCAAGGCTAGCCGCTCGCGCTAGCACAGCATTCGCGGTTAGTCCATGCTAAGGTGAGACGAAGTATAGCACGGTCTGGGCACGAGTGCTTCGCTCTGACCAGTGCTTTCGTCGCACGAGGAGTGGCCTTCGAATCGTCATCTTCGATTTCTCGGATCAAAAAAAAAAGCAAAAACAAGAAGAAGATATGGTTTGTTGTCCCCATTAGCTAAAGCGTACCTCTATGCTTCGTCTCACCTTAGCATAGACTATTATTAGCCACGCGTGCTAAAAGCGCGAGCTAGTTGCTTTGTATGAAGCCTCGGCGACTGCACGAGAGCTCGTGCAGCGAGTGTTCCAGTCAAGACAGTTAAAGCTAGCCGTTCGCGCCTGCATAACCTTCGCAGTTAGTCCACGCTAAGGTGAGATGAAGTATAGAGGCGTGACTGTTAGATCTCCTTCTCACGGTATGACCCCGGCTTTACTGTTTATCTTCACTCGGGAATACATTCGCGCCCCAGTATAAACGCGTGGCTTGCTGCCAAACTTGAAGAGAAAGTTTGATGTTATCAAAGAAAAAATAGACGAGCGGTTGCCTGTAGAGCGTTAAATGTTTGTTCGGAATAATTGGAGTAGGTACATGTTTATTGTGTCTATAATTTAAACATTGCCAGACGGAAAAGGTAAAAGAATATTTTTTTTTTAAATTAGCGTACTTCCTCATAATTTTTTGAGAACGCAGAACACCGTCCACATTCAACATGTAAGAAAATATTCGCGCTTTTTCAACAGCACGGCCACGGGTTAACGCCGCATCAAATCTCTTTAAGGACCAGGAAAAAGGAAGAGCACCCCTTGACATAACCCAGCGTGCTTCACATACACCGGCCTGCCATTTCCAAAATAAAGGGTGCTTTCTAAATGACCCGGGACGGGGACCCCGGGCAATACGGAGGGCTTTTTATGACATGTAACCAGCAATCTTTTTTTTTCTTTTTTGTAAATATAATTTTTTGTATGAGCGCTTCTTTTATAGCCTCTTTTGTTTATTTTAGGTGTGTGTGTGTGTTTTAATTTAACGATATAAAATTTAAAACAAAAAGTTTGGGTAAAGACAGCAGAAGGAGGCTAAATTATATAAAAGGCTACGACTCTGTGTGGGTCACACTCAACTAAAGGCTTCTGGTTTTTACTTTTTCGTTTACTTTGGTAAACAGGTTACGCTAGATAAATTAAGAAAGAAAAACAGGAAAAATGAGAAGATGCATTGGCAACTGAAAGCAAAAAGGTAAAAGGTTCAAGACTTACGCGCATTTTCGCAACAGCAGCTGGTAAATACATGGTCATTTTCTCAAGACTGGTCAGGCCCATCATCTTTAACACAATTTATATATAAAAAAAGATATATAGTTTTTTATTTATTTTTTTTTTTGAGTTGTCAGGATTTTTATTTAAGGTTTAAGTAGAAGTAGCACAGAGCACACCGTTTGTTTAGGTTAAACATATTTTCAGCCTCGTCATGCGCTAGGTGCCATAGATACAGGATTGCCATTTGTAAATATTTTGCGGGAAAGTGACGCTCTAGATCTCTTATGGTGCGTTTATACTTGTGAATTCACGGGCGGATCCGCGCCCGCGGCGAGAGGATTTAGGAGCCGGGTGACGAAATCCGCTCGTCTCTGGCGGAAAATTTGGATCGGCCCGGGCATTAAAAATGGCGGAGTGTCGCCGCAAAGCCTCGCAAGTGACGCGCACAGACGACGCAAAGCGTCGAATCGTTGTCGGTGGCGCGAGTCACCGGCAGTTGCCACAGACCAATAGGAGCGCGTTCGCTCGGAAGCGGCGTCGCGTCGCAGGCTGCCACAGTGTACCAATACGGAGAGAAACCGAAAACGAGGATGAGATGAGAACGTGCTGTGACGTCAAACCACCAATCTCTAATTTGGAATGATTCGTGGGTAGGCGCAAATGCTAGCTGCCTTTCTCTCCGCCCACCGTCAACCACAAAACAAGGCGCACAAGAGCGTCGTCTGCTACTCCGTCGGGGTCCGGTGTTCGAACGCCGAACCTGAAACGCCGGCGGCCGACGTTCGAACGCCAGGCCCTGCGCGAGGAACAGACGACGCTCTTGTTCACTCTGATTAAAAGGAGACAGAAAAGAAGTCAGCCTTCGCACCGGCCAACTAATCCATCTAGGGTGCCTCAATGTCCTTCTGTATAGGCTGATGCCACCCTTTGTAGTACCCGATGCCGACAGCACGCGCTCAAGGGTAAAATACAAAGAAATCGACGAAAATAAAATGTCGCCATAGCACAGTCAGCGCCACAAACGCGTGCAGGGACACGCTCTTTCACGCGTTTCTGAACAAAAAATAAAAATAAACGTGTGGGACAAAATGGCGAGATGTCTATAGGGAGTATTCACTGGACGCCCTATTTGTGGGTGCTGTTTAGAGCGCATGCTCAGGACGAGCTCACATCAATAGGCTGCTAACACCGGCACTCTTGATGGTGCGGAATGCACTTTGCAAAAGAACTGCGGAAGCTCGCCATCAGCACGTGCTCAGCATTCGCGCACACAGCTATGGCCGCCAGTGAATACTCCCTATACCCTAAGCAAAGCGCACATGAAGGTACCCTAAATCCATCCAATAGGAAGTATTCACTGGCGGCCATTCTGTGTGCACGACTGCTGAGCGCGTGCTAATGGCGAGCTTCCACAGTTCTTTTGTAACGTGCATTCCGCACCCTCAAGATTGCCGGTCTTAGCAGCCTATTAATGTGGGCTCGTTCAGAGCATGCGCTCTAGACATCACCCACAAATATGGCGCCCAGTGAATACTCCTTATAGGAGTTACACTCTCGGAGGTTAAAGGCCCGTTCACACACATGCGTCCGTAGCGACCGCAACGACTGGAACAACCGAAACGACCGTTGCAAGGGTCTGCAACCGTCAGTTGAAATAGCGACGGAGGGACGCACGCACGTGTCGTTCACGACGCAAGGAGTTGGAGCGAGCCCAACTTTTTCCGCTGCGTTGGAAACAACCGGAACAACCGCAACGACAGACCAATCACAGGTCGAGGAGAACTGGTCGCGCGCGTTGCATGCCGGTCGTGCCGGGCTCCTTCTATCTGCTAACATGGCGTCGGTGGTGATTGTCGACGTGGACGGCGTGGTGACAGCTCATCGTTCCACGTAAAAGCGCTATCCTTGACTGTGAATTTTCGTCGTGTGTCGCTATGATAACCCTGCACGTACTCGAAGGGAATATCCACCTACTCCTGCGGCGATGTCGTAGCGGCACTCTCAAGACAGCAGAAACGCCCGTGCCGGCGTGTTTGTTTACTTCGACTACAGTGGTGCTTTCTAAGCATTTGTGTCCTCGAACATTGCCCGGATTTCTTATTTGGCGCATTTCATGCGTGTGCTCAAGTTCAAGGTATTACTTGCGCGTACCGTATAAAGGATGCGAATTTTCACGCGTTTTCATCACCGGAGAAAAATGATTAGTTTTAGCAATCCTGAACGCTCGCAACGTCTATCTGATCACAAAATCATATTTTACGTTGCTATATCGCTGCTAAGATTACATCGTCTATTATAATCGTAGAAAAGGCGTGTGGCGAGATTTGTACTATTGGCAAAGTCGTGTATTAGAGTCGTGATCGTCCAAGACGGCGTACTGCATCTTTTTCTTTTCTTTTTTTCATCCACTGTACCCTACAAGCCTATCATGAAAAAAAATATTAATAATAAAGCGTTAGGCTATAGAAAGCTGTTACAGTATTGAGCGCCAATGCTGTTTCCTTTTTAGAGGCACCACTGAAACAGCTGACGGCGGCGTAGAAGCGGTCGCCGTGCTGACAACCCGCTGCGCTTGTTGCAGTGGTTGCAGGTGTGTGTACGCGCGGCGCAGAGCGGTCGTTCCGGTCGCTCCGGTTGCAACGGACGCAGTCGCATGCAACCGACATGTGTGAACGAGCCTTAACGCTCGCTTCCATTTTCTCCTCGCCCACAGATTTTCTTTTGTATAGGCACCCGCTCGCGTGCATGTGGGATGTGCCATACACCAAAAGGTGCGGCGAGTCGGCAGTATCTTATGCGTAGCACAAGCTCAGTCTGCTTCCGGTCGCAGGGGTTCCCCTGACGTCAGAACGCCGACCTCTTATTGGCTCTGATGGAGGGATAGTGGGTAGACCTCAATGCTAGCTGCCTTGAGGTCTACTCGCTATCCTTTCCAGTCGGAACCAATCAGAGCTCGGCGTTCTGACGTCGCCGCAACCCCTTCTCAAGAAGCAGGCGAACTTGCACTCCGCGTAGTATAGTTCTCGCGGCACAATCAAAGGATGACGGCACTTGGGTAAGTCGGAATATCAAGCGCTTTATTTGCATAGCCACCGTCAGGAGAGGCCTCGCTCATCTGGCAGTGAAGCTGTCCAAATTTGAATCTGCTCAAAAACGTTAGACTTTCCGGAGAAGTTTCTGCGCTCTTTTGCTTTGTCGTAACAAAATTCAAAATTTTAAGTGGAATTTCAAACGGCGGTCCAATGGCATCGAACGAGCAAGATTAAAAAAAAAATCAAAAATATATTTTGACGCATGCGTTCCCACTTATTGTTAGATCAAAGGTGCCCAATGCAATCATTTCTTCGCATTAAGGGCATTTGAATAAAACAAAACAAATGGGCTTACGAATGAAATTTAAGTTTCTTCCACCCATTTCAAGTCTGACCAAAATCTAATGTACCTTTTATAAAAGCTGAAATCCGGAACATCCTTCTTCCCATTTTAACCACTGATGTCGAAATTCAAAATGACGTGCATATATTTCAAATGCGCAACCTAAGCCCCCGAGAAGTAGAACTGTTTGCATGTAGTAATTATAGTGCGTTATTTCTTATTGTTACTGCATAGCGCTACAAATCTAATATTTATACGTTAGGTTTCAAAAACATATATCCTGAACAAAATCCTAAAAGATAAAAAGAACGGCCGACCACTGTTTTACCGAATTATTCCCCGTCCTGCAAAATAATTCCCAAATGAAAATATTAAATTTAAAACAAAGAGCAGAGCTCGTTGCATTATTTACAGCAACTGCCTGAGCGTAAGGAATGATAAGCGCTGCCGCGTAACAAAAGTAAATAGTGTAATCACAAAAAAAAAAATTTAAAGCCTAGTGAGATTAGGATTTGCCAACAAAAAAGCAACACACAAAAGGACAAGCATGTTTCAAGTTGCTGCTTCAAAGAGCACGTGTTTCTCAAATCACTTTATTTCTAGTATAGAGTGTGACAGACGCGTTTTTCGAAAAGTACTAAGAAACAACAGTGCACCCGAAAAAAGCTTTTTGTCAACCCGATTAACCTTTAATGGTATTGCTTTTTTATATATCTCACAAACTTTTTGCGTGTTTTCTTTATTAATACTGTTAATATCTTTCAATATTATTACAGGAGTAGAATTGAAAACAATGTCACACAGGCTGCACCTTCCGCGATACCTTGAAACAGAAGTCAAGAAAATTGGCAGTATTCCCAGCATCGGGTGGTCAATCATTTCAAATCGATAATTGTTAGAGAAAAAAAAGGAGACCTTGAATGCGTCGTTTGAATAATTATTCTGTCGTATCGTTCTAATGGGAGACTTTCTACTAGACCCAGGATAAAAAAGTCACATAATTCGTTTTATCTATTCCAAGCTTGTCATTAATGAAATAAAAAAATGTCAAACGATCAACTTGGTTTTTTGTTCTTCTAAGGTTTCTAGGCCCGCATGAACACAGCGTTGAGTGGGTGACACATATGGACAGTAGTACATGTTACACACAAGGCGCACTGCTAGTTTTTTTTTTTCATCTTTTCGATATAGTAAAACAGTGGAATGAAAAAAACGGGCCAGTTAGTGCACAGCGGAAGTACTAAAAGCGCTTCTTTTTCTTTCCCCTAACGCTTTCAGTATTTCCGCACGGTTTCCAAAGTGGCTGTGTACGGATTGTGAAGTTTAAGTTGTTAACCTGTTTACTTCAATTCGCTACTTATTCGGTTCATCGCACTAATGTGGAGGCCGGAAGAATTGTTAAAGATTTGAGAAATTCTTAGCACACAACAATTTATATAAGTAGAACAGGTTTAGTGTACGTTGGTTTTATACAGCCATGTCGTTTTATTTGTTGATTTTGTTTTGGACACGTACATATGTCGTGGGTGGTGGGCAAAGGTAGATGAAACAAAAATAAATTTTATGTACTGCTTCTTTTCACTGCCATTTTACTGAGGTCAAGTGGCCTGCTTCCAAGTTCTGCGTAAACATTTTAGAAGTATGAAAGATGTGTTGTGGTTATTGATTTCGAGTTTCGACGCCAATCGGTTTTGGGCGCCTTTTTTTAAATATATTTAAGTTTGTCAAAAAATAAAAAAACGCGGTTGTGTGCTTTGAAAGCACGTTCTCCCGGAAAAGCAAAAGTCCCCCCGATTTTATATTCTTCATGTGGAGCTCTACAGCTATAAAACGTTATGCCCGTGACAGCTTTAGAAAAGTGTCGAATCTTGACTGATTAATACCTATTGCTACGGGGCTTTTGTGAGCTCGTTGGTTGATAGTAACGGCCAGCGTCGCAGGCCGTTCGGCAGCGTCACTTGCATGGATGCCAGAAACCGGACGCGCCAAGAGGCCGCGTTACTCTCTGCTGTTTGTTTATATTTTTCTCTGCTTCAAAATTAAAACCAGTCTATAGGACCTTTCTAATGTTTACAAAATCACAGTCCAGGTGAATCTTCACCGTCCAGCACCTGACGTGTTCGTCGTCGGAAAGCGAGAAAGCACGCGCCATACGCACGAACAGTCAAATGACCACCGGCACACGCTCTTTTGGAAAGGTCTATAGATGCTTTCCAGCAGCTGTTCATGGGCGCCGCCATAACCGACCTTCAGTTTTTGTTTCCTCTTATTCCGTTTATTTCACTTCGTCATTACCATTCCAGGCCAGGTCATTGCCATTTTAGATTTAATTGCGCCTTCTCCTCAGCACTGGCCTTTGTGGAGGCTCGTCGACGGCCGTTTCAGTGGCTCGTTATCTCGGTAAGACAAGAGAAGGTCGGCAATGGCGGCCGTAGTCTGGCGCATGTGTAAAGCGTCTATAACGTAACTCCGACTCGGCTGGTCGCTGCCTAGGTCGCCTTCACAGCTCGCGATTTCCGTCTCTCTCAAAACTAACGATAGGACAGATAAAAAAAAATATTTAAAGAAGGCTTCTAAATTTAGGGGATCGCAGTACACACATATGACGATATTTGAATGCGGTTCATAGATTGGACCCGAGCATTGCGTGGGCACTCGATTTGGGCTCGTGATAATTGATAGCTCGAGAAGCATTCGGGTAGTGGTCCGTGTCCAATCGCTGCAACGCAATAGCCGAGCCATAACAATGTCTGGAACTCAGCGCGTGTCCTGTGCTTTTCCAACCCCAGCGCGTGGCTATGATCAACATTGGCGGCATATAATCGGCTCCAGATCACGTGGCCGCTTGTTCTGGCTGCGAGTTGAGGGCGTGAACGCTGCTTGTTTTTCTTTAATTTTTTTCTGGGACTTCTATTGCGTGGGATGAAAACCGAACGCGTGTTTCATAGGTCATTAACGTCAGGGATCCGTTCTAAGCGGTATTTGCGCATAGTAAAAAAATTGTTGCATAGCCCCTTTAAAAAGTAATATCTACTATGCAAATATGCAAATATCTAAGATAAAAAAAACAAAATATGAAACAACAAATATGCAAAAGAAGCTTCGTAAAATGATGTGTCAATTAACAGAATAATTCAACATTACACTCATTCTTTAAACTTCTTCTATCAGTAAAGCACTGGGAAGATTGCACTTCTGGTCATGTTTGCTAAAGAGTCGTGGAGGGGCCGTTTGAACTTGTTTGATAACTCTTGTTTAGTCTTTTCGTATGCCAAACTCGACATAATCAAGTGGTTATCACAGAAACATCAAAGAAACTGAAATAGTTCTTATCGCGATGCCGGGATACTTATCTTTAAAAAAAGATTTATTGAAACATCAAAACAAGCAAATAAAATAGTTTCCCATATACTTGCTCGACTACTTTGCAATCATGCCTTAGCGGAACTCAGTGTACAGATAAACTAGCTATGTTTTATAACGTCTGGCAAAAAAAGGAAGTTAGTTGTATTGCTAACATTTCGTAGATATCAGTAACGTCCCTTGACACATCGTTTTTTCTTCTTATAACAAACTCTCCTTCTCCCCATTTAGTTCTATCTCCTTTTCTCGCTTTTCTTCTCAACAAATTATTTGCCCCACCCTCCCCTCCCCCTGTTTTCCTCGCTCTATCTTTCTCTTTTCCTCCGCCTCCTCCTCCATCCCTCTCCTCTTTCTCCTTCATCCCCTCTTTGTCCTCCGTGTTTATGTTATCCTTTATTTTTGCGTTTTGTTTTTTCGTTTTTCTCATTCTCTCCTTCTTCTTTCCTCTCTTTCGGGTTCATCTGTCCACTCGCATTGTATCTTTCTACTCTCTCTTCCTCTTTTGATTTGCTCGCTTTCGTTCTGTCTAGCCCTCTTCGCATATCCACCTTGTCTCTCCTCCTCTCTTTCTCTCTCTCCCTCTCTTTCACATATGCTCGTCTTTTTTTTCTCGTTCTCTATCTTTTTTTGTCTCATTTTCCTCGTTATCGCTTTGGTAAGGGAACCGCACCAGCTGGAATTTTCAATTAGGCAGGCCTCGTCACATTCCCCGCAAATCTGGTACTTTAACGAGAGGATCCCATCATTTGCTCCCGCACTTCCCCTACCAACTTTTTACCCGTGTGCTCGATGAATGCCACGCTCGCGGACTGGAAGAAGACCCTCCCTGCACTCCCCGCTTCACCTTGCGATAGACCCCAGCGTACGCCATGGGCCATTCTAGCCAATCCGGTGCTAAGAACAAATCACGTGACTACACGTCCCATGCGTCGCCGATCACGTGACGCAGGTCACGTGACGCTCACGCGGCGCTGTATTTGCTTCGATGGCTCGAAGCGTCTTCCGCGGTCCATTTTGAGAGGAAACGGAGCGCGAAGCTGATTGGGCTTCTCTTCCTGAACCGGATTCACAATCCGCAACATCTTTTCTCTCTGCGGCCGCCGTCTGCGCTGATCATCGACGTCGAAGCATTTTGCGTCTTTTTCGCTGATTAGATTTAATGAGCAGCCGCTGGCAATACGTTGTTCGGTACAAATTGGCAAAGATATTTAAAGCTTCTATACACCTTTATGTTGCTCGGACTGGGGAAGCGAGATGAACGCAGTATTTTCTTTATCAAGTGTCATCAAGATTTACGCATCATAACTATTCCGTGTTTTCATTTTTTATAGTATTTTTGACGTATGTTTTGGATCTTCCACTTTTAGGTCGTTTTACGTCATATTCAATGTTCGCGTTCTAGTTTATTTTATTGTGACTTGCAATATTAGTGCGCATTGTACTTCCTGGAATGTATTTTTATGGTCTATGTTTATTGTTTTAATTGATCGCTTATGTGTTGTATTTATGTGGTATATGCTCACGTCGCCCCATCATGCCGACTGTACGATGGCAGAGACAATAGAGAGTGTAAGGGAACCGTTTTTGCACTTCCGATACGGTACGAGGGGCCCTCCGGTACGGACTGCGCATGCGCTACCACATAAGACTCCCGCATGCGCAATTACCGGAGCCTTTAAAGCATGCTTTTAAGCCCGCTCCCCTCGGTCACGGTATCACTCGGGCGCGCGCTTAGAAGCATGCTTCAAAGGCTCCGGTAGTGCGGCACCTGGAACGCGGCAAAGGTTCGCTAAAAAGCCCTATCATGGACGTTTGGCAAACCGTTACCCTGCTCCGCGTGTTCCGCGTACCGGTAGTACGGTACGTGAAACACGGTCACGGTTTGCTAAAAGTCCTACTGTCCAGTTGCTACGATGACTTTTTTTCAGCATCTTACTACGCTGGAGAAAACAAATGTTTTATTTCATTTCACTTCAGCAGTAACGTCTCTTGGAGCTGTCGTTTCCTATTGACGAGGGCATTTCATAAAGTTCGGGTTACCACGGTGGAAAAAAAATATTCCGAGGACACCTAAGCACTTCATATGAGTTGTAAATGCGAAAGCATAAATGTCGTTCTTCCGCACCCTTAGTTCATCTGCGGTGTACTGGCGTGGACGGCCACGTCCCCCCCCCCCCCCCCCGACCTAATCCCCTCTCTTTCTATCCTTTCTTTTTCACCCACTCTCCTTCTCTATCGACAGTGACATGTGCACACTAAGTGCACAAGCAACAGTCGAGTTTTTCAAAAAATATATATTTAATAAACATCGCTTTCACTCACTCTCTATTGCCGAGCTTACGGCCGGCGGCAGCAGCGAAACCCCTCCGGCAACACCTGCCACGAGAGCGGTGGCCGAGCACGCGCTCTCAAAAAGCGTCCCCCCCCCCCTTCCGGCAACGTCTGACACATACATGTACGTAACGCGTTACAAGTAACGAGTTACTTGTACCTAGTTACTATTTTTGGTAACGAGTAACGTATTTAGTTACTTTTTTAGAAAAGGAACGAGTAACGGTATTTAGTTACTTTGAAGGCCAAGTAACGAGTAACGGTATCTCGTTACTTTTGACGAGTAACGTGTACAACACCGCTTAAACGGCCTTGTTTTTATTCTAACCTGAGTATGCGTCTATTGTGACAAAGGCAGATGGGCAACCCGAAAAACAAGTAACCAGTATGACAGTACAGCAACGTATATCGCTGAACACGTCAGTCGAACGGTTCGACTGACGTGTCCAGCGATAAACGTTGCTGTACTGAACTCTACAGCTGGGAATGTCCTTCACCCAGCGAGCACAATCAGGTTCGTTGGTTGAACCTTCTAGAAACGTGTACGGACCGAATGTAAACCCGGAGGTTGCAAACACGGGGAGGCACATAACCCATTACCCGCTGTCCTCAATGAAGGCGCAGTTCTCGAAGATTCACCAGCTCTTCCTGAAGCACAACACTGCCGTTCCTTCGAGCGCGTCGGTAGACCGACTCTTCAGCGTCGCCGGAGATGTATTTTCAAGGAAGCGGGGAAGCATAACTGATGAAAACTTCTACAGGCAGCTGCTGCTGAAGGGCAATGACTACTAAAAAGAAAACAATAAACCATGAAACAAAAACAGTTCTGTATTTGGTTGTCAAAGTAACGTGGAAAGTAACTCGTTACTTTTGAGGTAACTCACGCGTTCCTTTTGGGAATCGGTAACGAGTAACGTATTTAGTTACTTTTTGAGCGAGTAACGAGTAACGGTATTTAGTTACTTTTTTTGGGTAACGTGTACATGTCTGGTCTGACACAAGAGCGGCGGCCGAGCACGCGCTCTCGTGAAGCAGCCACGAATGGCTATCTAACAGCCGTTTTACTCAGCAAAGTGGAAAATAAACATTTCGTGAGGTTATTCCATCTTCACATAAGCATCACACAATATCATTTCTCCCATCGACCGATGAGCTGGGCGATACCCTGGTTGGAGGAGTGATCATCTTGGCTCTGAGGAACTGCCCCACCTCAACGATCGTCTCGTTATCTTCCAGGAAACGCTTGCCACGCAGTAGGTCCTTCGTTAGAAGAAGAATGCAAAGGTCCTGGGTGCCAGCGCCGCTAAATACGGGGGAATAGCACAATATTTTATAGCTTGAAGCTGCCACATGCGTCACCGGTGCGTTGTGGTGGAACAAACGCACTCTCTTGATCAGCCACCCGCGACGCTAGATGGCCTCCCGGACCCAAGTCAGGAGGTCCCGGTAATATATCTTAGCGGCTGTTTGACCCTTATGCGCCTAATCTGTGAGGAGCACGCGGTTGCAGTCCCAAAACGCCAACCATCACCTTCCCCTATAAAAACTCCGCCTTCCTCCCCCTCCCCCCCCTTTTGTTTTTTGTGCGGTGTTTATTTTGCGTGATTTCACTGTTCGCTTCATTTCCTTGTCGTGGGATCGTAATACTGTTTACAACACTCACCCACCGTGATCAGGTGAGTAAAAAAGTCTTCAGGGTCGGGTTGGCACAATTGCCACATTTACATTACGGATTCCTGGCGTTGTTTCTGCATAAGCGTGAGCAGTCGAGTAACCAAGCGGGCGGGGACCCTCATCATGTGCACATTATTTGGCATGTACAAATCATTTGGCATCGTGAGGCAAACCTTTTTAACGTGCCGAGACTACAGGGGCGTGAGCTTGTTCTGCAATTGCAAATTTTGCTTCTTTTTTTGTTTTGTCGCTAAAAATAACCTCGCAAACTGATGCTCTACTGGTATAGATTCCGGGCCTTTGGCGTGTCTTCATCTGTACTCATAAATGTATACACAATCCACAGCTCACCATGTGCGTGTTTTGTGCTTCAGAAAGTGAGCAAAATACGTGACATACGCACTAACTCTAAAACAATTGCCTGCCATTTCTACCTTTTTTTTTCAATGTTCGTTAGTAATTGAGGGGCGATGCAACAATTTTTGTACTTTGCGCAAATACCGCTTAGAACGGATCCCTGGCGTTAAAGACCTATGAAACACGCGTTCGTTTTTCACCCCACGCAGTAGAAGTCCCAGAAAAAAATTGAAGAAAAACGGGCAGCGTTCACCCCCTCAACTCGCAGCCAGAACAAGCGGCCACGTGATCTGGAGCCGATTATATGCCTCCAATGTTAATCATAGCCACGCGCTGGGGTTGCAAAAGCACAGGACACGCGCTGAGTTCTAGACATTGTCACGGCTCGGCTATTTTCGTCGTTGCAGCGATTGGACACGGGCCACTATCCGAATGCTTCTCGAGCTAGTAATTATCACTAGCCCAAATCGAGTGCCCACGCAATGCTCGGGTCCAATCTATGAACCGCATTCAAATATCGTCATTGGGGTGTACTGCGATTCCCACGTTACGTGATCAAATTTTGCAAAGGAGAGATTGAATGAAAATGGTCACTTTTGTCTCTGAAATTACACTGCAACAAAGGAGTGTCTTGGCCAGTGGCGTTGCGTGCGAGTAACCTTGAGTCCCACTAGTGCCAGTAAGCTCGTGTAAAGTGAAAAACAATCCAATTGAATATCGTTGCACCGCTCCTTTAAACAGCATGCTTTTTATTTTAGATGTCCAGCCTCTAGCACGCGCTCGTTGCCCTCCATCGTGCTTTGGCTACACGTGCACGCTCGAAGCTCGCGGGACGCAGAAGCATTATCGAAGGAAGCAAGCTTGCGCTGGAGGCAAAACAAGTGAAACGCCTCACTTTTTTTCATATTTTTTTTTTTTTTTTATTTAAGAAGGGAATCAGTGTGACTACTAGGCTGGGTTGTTCCTAGTTGGTAATGTTTGTAAAGAAGAAAGAAAATAACATTGAAACTTTTGACGCAGGTGATTGGATCTTTTGTTTTAGGATCACTTATTATTTTGTAAAATTGCAGATTAAGTTATACGCCCAGCGTGTCGAGTTTCGATCTTTTTCCTGCGGCTCAAATAACTAGACATTGGTTATTTCGTTTCGTTATTGAATTTTTATCGTTCTAGGTTTAACCTAAGATTATAGGGCTAAGCTTTCTAGTTCCCGGCTTTTATTTATGGCTAATACGAGGGATATATACACGAGTGTCATCTTATTAAATTAAAACTGCGGTTTATCAACGTTGGTTAGCCCCACTCTGACACATATAATTGATTAATTAAATTATATGAAGGAGCAAGGTCGCGCTCCGCACGAACCAAGTAAAACCGGAATCCAGTTTGCTGAATAGAGTTCATTTAAAGTTTTATTTCTTATTTAGGTAAATTTAAGGGAGACAGCAACTGTAGGCACAAGGCCTAACGTAGGCATATGTCTTTTCTGCATTTTGTTAAATCCAGTACGCTATGCACAGGCAAAGCATACGATTAAGGACATGCACAGCTTTCTTATTAACCCCTAAAACCTCAGTCGCACCGCTCGTATCTCATTCAAAAGACACTGTGTTCGCTGCTGTCGTGATGACGAAGTTAGGGACGTACAGCAAACCGTTACCGTGTCTTCATGTACCGCACTACCGGAGCCTTTGAAGCATGCTTTTACGCGCGCGCCCGGGGGATACCGTGACCTTGAGGCGCGTGCTTAAAAGCATGTGTCAAAGGCTCCGGTAGTGCGGCACACGGAACACGGTAACCGGTTGCTAGAAGTCTCTATTATTTATGGACAGGCCTCAAGCGTTATCGGGGAAGGAGGCAGAAGACGATTGCATGCAAGTCCTCCATTTTTTGTGTTCCTGCTGATATTATTATTTTTCTCGAAATATTTCGGACTTCTGAGTATATTGCGCCGACAGCGTGCACCTGCCGCCTTCGGGCGGACTGCCAGTGCCGCTTTGAGACTGCCGTCAAAGAAAATGTCGAACCCGGGCCTGAACGATTGCACCGCCTCCCCGAACATCTCTGACCGGAAGACTACGTGCGTAAAGAGACACGGAGACATGAGCCAATTTGAATACGACATGCAAAGCAATGATGGCGACGATTCAACTCCATTTACACTGGTATCTCCAAGAAAAGATCGAGCAACATGAGTCCCAATAATGGTCAAGGCTACCAATCCAATGGCATCCCTTTGGTTGGTAAACCATAACAACCTGGCCACAGAGATAATCGCCGTAGCGCAAGAAAAGCTACTAGTCCACCATTTTACAAAAATTGCAGCCTAGTCGTGAACGTGTGGTCTCTAACATCAGCCAACAAACCCCTCGCCATCACAGCACTCGCTGTAATTCCATGTACAAGCAACGTTCCCGCATCTTACTCCAGAAGTGTCGGCAAAATAACAGGAGTGCCACGACAATACAAAGATGGGCAGCTGCTGAAGTACTTGAAAGACTCCGGAGTTATAACAGTCCTTCGACAAGCATCGTACATTCTAAATGACGATGAAACTATAACAGTCAAGCTTCACGAGAGTGCGATCCTCACATTTCGACCTGACAAACCAATGCCAACAAAAGTGTTTCTCGGTTTTACGAGTCACCCCGTACAAGAGTACTTCGGAATTGCCATTCAATGCTTCCGTTTCAGAAGCATGGCCACATGGCTAAGTGCTGTAAAGGCCCACAGAAATGCAAGATCTGCGCAGGCTTACAAAGCCACAAAGACCGCTCACTGAGGCGTCAACCTTGCTGCGCAAATTGTGGTGGACCTCACCCGGCATCTATGCCCCAGCAAGAAGGCAGCAACATCTGCACGCAATACAGAGATGAAGTACGGCAAATATCCAAAACGCAAACCAACAGCGGTGAACCCGGATTTCGTAAAGCCAACCGTGAAGCGTGATCTAATGGTTAATGAGGAAAACTTCCCGCATTTCCCAAACAACAGGAAACACAACTACGGCCGCCATCAACAAGAATCTAGCCAATCATCAGAAATTTGACGGCCTACGCCTGCTCCTCAAGCTCGAAGGCCAACAAAACTGAGGACTCGTGAATCAAATCAACTCAAGACACGTACCCTATCTGGCAGCTTGGAACAGAATTCTTTGCTTACAACGCTATTTGTGGCTCTAAAAGCTATCATTTGATTCCTACCGGGAGCAAGCGACCTTGCTGAAATTCAAGCTTTGCTCTCAATGGAAACAATATTAAAATGTTCAGTGCTTCATGATGGGTTGAATAATCAGCGTTATGGGTAAGCTCAGTTTTGTATTTTAGGAGGTGGCCGATGTTGGTAGTGAGGTGGTGGTCCGAGAGGTTCTGTCGGGTACCGGCACAAGGCTGCATGAATGGCTTTGAATGCCGGTGGTGGCGATGTCTTGCCTTGTCAAAGTCGGGAAAGGAGCGGCAGCCTCTGCCGCAGGCGTCGTCGTGGCCGGCGAGTGAGCGTCAGGTTCATCCGCGCGAAGGGGACCCGTAGCGGCGGGGGCCCGCGTCCTCGCGGGCCCCGCCGACGGCGAGGAAGGACACCGGTGACGGTCTACTTGCTTATTCCAAATCTCAGGGTCAACTGTTCTAAAGCACGACCTGAGCACGCGCCACTGCGAGTGGGGCACGCGCTTCTCTCGCTCAGAATTCGTGCCCGTACGACCGCTAAAGTTCGCTAAAGCTAAACTCAGAATACTACACTCAGCCAAACTAAACGACGTGACGTCCTAGGACACTACCCGCATAAGTCCTCCCTACCGTGATTTAATGGAACACCAACAGCCTTAAACCACGCCTGCCAGAACTCCGCCAGCGCCTGAAAGATACCCAAACGGATGTTCTTGCTTTTCAAGAGTCATATCTTCAGCGAGGCACAAACAGGCTTTCACCATACGCCGAATATCACAGAAAAACACCCCATCCAAACGGAAGGTCACTGGCATCACTTCTTGTGAAACGATACATCTCGCAAATGGAGGTCAACCTTGAAGACATTAACACTGTAATGGACAAACACGTTACCGTTACTTTGCGATTGTCTGGGCGGGACGTTACAATCATATCCAGTTATGTTCGCCCAGTTGAGCCGTGGGATGCTGAATTGATACGGCTGATTCGCGCAGGCTGTCCGGGTCCCTTAGTATGGTGTAGAGATTTTAACGCTAATCACCCTGCTTGGGGTAGCGATGTGACCACATCACAAGGCACAGCACTGTTAGACGTTATGGGGGACCTCGACCTCAAATTCCTCAACTCCCTCAACTCAGGGACACCAACTTTTATCCGAGCGCACCTAAGAAATGCCAGCGTGCTGGACCTCACATTTGCTTCCCAAGACATCCAAATAGTATGGGACATAGAGCCATACTCATGGGGTAGTGACCATCTTACCATCCGACTGACGCCTCAAAAAAGTATATCAATCAAGAAGAGAAGTCATAAAGTGATCAACTGGGATCTATATAGTTTTTGTCTATTCAAGCTGATGTCCGTCCCACCGATACCTGAAATGGACCTCTTGGCGGATATGTGCTGCCACCTAGACACGCGAATCGGTTCGAGACTAGGTGACTGGCAAACAACGCGCGCCCAAGGCCTCTCCCACCCGTTCCACACCCAAAACGTCAGCTACATCCTGTTCACCCATTGAGGCGATGTGACCGAGATACGGCTCCCCCAAGCTCACCTTTGTCCCCATCGTGCGTAATCTTCCGCCCCGAGGTCGACACAACGAAACCGCTCAAAGGCGAGAAATGCAAGATGGCGGATTGTTTGGAACTAGATACTCTCGAACCGAGGCGCATGAAATACTCCGCGCATGCGCACCGCGTATTTCTACAAAAGGTCCATTGAGGGCGCGATATCAACAGCACGCAATGCAGCCACCAAAACTATAACTCTCCCCGTAACGAAGCCCATCCCTAACCTGACTTATTTAAACCTTCGTGCGGCTGCCCGGCGAGCTCAAAGAGTTGCTAGAAGAACAGACAAGGCGAAAGACTGGACCGCATCAAGGCGAATAGAGGCTGTGCTCCCAAGACACATGGTTCGGCTCGGAAGAACGCAGTGGCATCAACGGAGTGATTCCCTAAACACAAACTCGGTAAACACAAACTCGGAGTCTCGAACACCCTGAAGAACAGTAAAATGCTTCCTCACTCCGATTTCCCCTAGCTGTCCTTTTGTGGCTTTTGCTATTAAAAGCAACATCACTATGTCAAGCCTGGCCGAAATTTTCGCAAACGAGTTCGCGCGTAAAGTCAGCCTGCCATGGGACGCCCCCTCCGCACCTGAGCCTCACATTGCATCTCGCACCACCACCTCCATTGATAACAACTTTACGCTCGCTGAACTCACCTTCCCGCTTTCTCGTTGCCGAAGACGAGGCGCACCTGGGCCAGACGGCATTACGAACCAGGCCCTAAAGAATCTCGACACCGAACATCAGCCTGTACTTCTTACTCATATCAACGGCACATGAAACTCTGGAGACATTCACGAATGCTGGCGGCAATCGACAATAACGCCGATTTTTAAATTTGGAAAAGAAACAACTGAGGTCTCTTCGTACCAACCAATTTCTTTTACCTCTTGCCTCTGCAAATTGATGAAGCGCATGGTTTATAGACGTTTGAACTGGCAGCTAGAGCATACGGACTACTATGCTCATCAGATTTCCGGATTTCGCAAATGTCGCTCAACTGCAGATGCAATAGGAGATCTGGTCTCATCCCTCGAACAAGCAAAGGCACAAAAGAAAATCGTACATGCGGTGTTTCTAGATATACATTGAGCTTACGGTGCTCTTCCACATACAATTATTCTTGAGCGTCTCAGACTTATTGGAATTGGTGGGAAAATATACCACTTCATAGAAGCCTTTCTCAGGGGAACAACATTTTACGTAAAGTTACCAAGAGCAAAGAGTTCTGCACGAGACAGCACTCAAGGCGTCCCACGAGGAAGTGTCCTAAGCCCACTACTATTTAACATAGTGATGGCTGGACGTCCTCCTGCACTACCTCAGTCGAAAACATTTCCAATACATTGCACGATATACGCCGACGATATTGCTTTGTGGTGCACTAAACCCATCCCCCTATCTACCACAGTACAAGCCAGGCTGCAACGCGCCCTCGATGTTGCTTCATCATTTTTGCACCACGCGGGGCTAAAAATATCTACAGAAAAACCAATGGACCTTTTTCACATACCGACGGCACCAGGCGGTGGCTGCACGAACTAAAAATCGAGGAAGCGACCTACCTGCGCTACCAATCGATAATGGGAGCTACGCTACCAGTTTCTTCGCTCTCTGAGCTGCGGCGCGTGCCTAACGTGACTTTAAAGAGGGACATCCGTGGCGTCCACCCAAACGTCGTGTTTTTCCTTCCGTCTACTTTCTTTTTTTGTGTACCGCAATTATATATATGCTACAATTACGTGTTCTACTCGCTAATCCACAGCCTCCTTCCGAATTTCCTCGATTTTTCGTTCCGACTTCCGCCGCTTGGCATCGGGCGCTCGCGCGTGCGCAGAACGCTTCTCGGAAAAGGTCCATTGCACTAACCTACCAACCACGTGGACGCCTTCGAGGTGAATATTCGTCCTTAAATTTACATGGCAAGCGGATTAGGAGAGAAAACACCGTCACATATCTCGGTGTCATTATTTACAACAGAGTAAAGGCTAGCCCACATGGCGCGTTTTTCAGTGCGTCTAGACGCGCGTCTCGGCTTGGAAGCCAGACGCGTGCGCCCAGTCAAACCACACGCAGCGCTACCGGGCAGCGGTTCGCGTCTGCGTTTCCGAAGCGTCTGCCCAACGTAGCCAGACGCGCTTAAGAAACAAACGCAAATTTTAGATAAAAATCGCGCGTTAAATGATGGCTACATGCCGAAATATTTAATTTTATTAATAGTGAGCACGCATTTTTATTACATAAAATGCAATGAAGCTCAATTTCACTCATTTTCATCCTTTTTAGTGCGTACGCCTCATCCACCTTTCGGTACGCCATCGGCATCACCATCTCACGAGCCAAAACATTTACAGCTGGCCGCTACAGAGGTTGTGTTCTTGCGGCTGTTGCCGATAGTATTAATTTTGTTCCTTTGTCTCTCGGTGTGCTTGTATTCTTTAAATTTCGCCTGCAAGAGTGCAGGATGCTTTTGTACTTCGCTAGCTCCTCTCTGTTCCGCTGAAGGAGCGTCAGCGTCTCCCGCGGAGCAGGGAGAGGTCCCTGGATTTGTGCAAAAGGTATTGTAAACTGATGTCCGCGGGGGGAAGGACGTAACTACCCATGTTCGCCCTGCTGCAAGCGTTGGCGGGCGCTCTGCCGTGGAATGGCACAGTGCTGTTACTCGTTTTTGTATGTGTATCTTTCTGTTTTGAGTGTTTGCATTTTTATTTTCTCCTCCCGTATCCCTTTTCCTACTTTGCGGTGGGCTAGCAGGCGCACCTGCGTAAGGGTCTCAACCTGTCTGCCTAGCCTTGCACGCTGGCGAGTAGGTGTCGCAATCTGTGCAAATAAAAATTATTATTATTTTTGTCACCTTTGTCGCAAGGTCCGTGGCGAAAACTACAGTCCTACAGTGGCGAAAACAGTAGAGAAAATTCAAACGCTCCTTGCAACTAGTGAACACGGCCGTTCGTTGGTTGTTGCTTTCTAGACGCAGCGCGAAACGCGACGCCTGGACGCAAAATATCTGGCTCCTCCAGATACGCCGGAATGCGCCTAAAAACGCTGCGTTTCGTCCCGGCGCCTGAAGTGACGTCAAAGCGCAGGCGCAGACGCGACGCAGACGCGGAGAAAAACGCACCATGTGGGCTAGCCTTAAACTGGCAACCTGCTGTAAAAAAAAAAAAAAAAAAAAGTCTTATCAGAGGCTGAAAAGCTTCTCGGTGCAATCCATCGCCTCGCCGATCGTGAGTGGGGAAGCAGTCAAAATACAATGCTGAGCCTTTATAGGGGACTTATTGTAAACCGCTTCCTCTACGCTTTCCCTCTTCTTACAATATCAAACGCGCAATAAAATAAGCTTGAGGTCTTTGCCAGGAAAGCTTTACGCATATGCTTAGGTTTCCCTAAAACTTCGCAGTGCCAGCCTACACTAATCGAAGCGGGTGATTCACGACTAGAGCTGCAAGCCCATGAGAGGGCTCTACAACACATGGCTAGACTTCACCGCACCCAGTCAACTTCCAAATTACTCGACAAACTTGCATCCCGACACCATTCTCACTTTGGTCAAGTCGTCAAAGGTTTCCGTGACTCAATCGGCTATCCGGAAAACGTCCCACCTGTGTCACCACCACATCAGGAGTTACTTTTCAAAGTTGTCACGGAGATTCTTGACCTACCACAACGTCGGCGGGTAGCAGCGGTAATATCGGGGAAAATATCACCAGAGCTAATATACACAGATTACGATAGAATGTTACATATTTAACAATGAGGGCAGTATTAAGAATAACACAGCTACAGCAGCGTACACTTTCCCGGAGCTTGGCCTGAGCAACATGGGACAACCTGATACTTGCTTCGACACCACAACAGCTGAATTAATGGCTATCTGGCTAGCCAGCGGCGTAGGCTTTCCATTTTTCCGGGGGGGGGGGGGGAGCAGGCTGAGAAGTTCTCCGGGGGGGGGGGGGGGGCCGAGGGTGGCGCAATTTTTTTCAGTACTTTATTCTAGGGGGTACATTTTACAGCGTATGTATATCGCCAAGTGCCCGTCGCTGTGTGCGTTATTTTGTTTTCATGCCACTACTAGAAGCTCGTTACATGGCACGTAAACAGCGTCTCGGTAAGAATCATGGCCCGGGGGGCTCTGCGCCCCCCCCCCCGGATCTCACAAGGGGGGGGGGGGGGGGCACGAGCCCCGATGCCCCCCCCCCCGTAGTCTACGCCTATGTGGCTAGCTATCACCTAGTCACCCCTCCCTCCAGCTCCCCGATCGGTTGTGGTCTTTACGCATTCAAAAGGAGCATTACGCCAACTAATGAACCTGAAGGATGCTTTCCCTCTTGCTCGTACTACTGCAGAACTTGCACAAACCGCAGGCAGAAATGGAAACACCTTTCATTTTCAATGGATTTCTTCCCACGTCAGCATCCAAGGTAACGAAGAAGCCGATGCTGTTGCCGCAGCTGCCCACTCCGACTGCTCACCAAGCTTCTTTGTGCACACATACAATTCGGCCAATTCAGCCAAGTCTGGTACCCCTGCCACACGGAAAAGTTAAGATGTTTTCATTAAATGATATGGGATTTAATCAGCTCGCGGTCTTGAGTGATTATAGATTATACGAGCGTCGCAAGCTGATTTGTCGACCCCATATAATCAATCGATCGAAATTACAATACTTTTGCCATGTTGCCGGGGTATAATGCAAGAATTCAGTGGTTGCACGCGATAACATCGCTTACATGATTGTAAGTGACATTTGTCTTGTCGTGTCCGCGTTGACTACGTCTATACTCCGTTTCACCTTATGTTGTACTGCAGACAAGGCTAGAAGCGCGAGCTCATAGCGTTGGGAGCTACTCTTAACGCACGAGAGCTTGTGCCGCCGACATGTGCCCTAGAGCAAGGAGCTCGCGCTTGTAGCCTTTTCTGCGGTACATAATAAGGTGAAACAGAGTATACCTGATTTTTAACTGTGATCTGGGCCCGTTTGCTCGAAGCGCGGTTAAGCGCTAACCGCGACTAAAGTTAGCCGCAGTACCTATGGAGAGGGATTTTGAAATCACGTGACTGGCTCGGTATGGATGCGGGGAGCCACGCATGGCCCCGTCCCTTCGTTTGACAAAATGGCTGCCGCGCACGCAGTTTCCACGTTCGCAATCGCATTGGTGTTTGTCTTCAGGGCCCGTTTGCTCGAAGCCGGTTAACTTTAACCGCGGCTAGAAGTTAACCGCCCTTCCCTTCTAGGTACCTACAACTACCTAGCCAAGTTTGACGAGGGCTGAATGAGCAATAGCTCCGTGTTTTATTATAGGATGATCGGTGGTGTCACCTACTGGTTGTAGTGCATATAAGTGGCTTCCGTGGAAAAAGTTCCCAAAAAGTGGGGACCCAACAACGCGCGTACCGGGTTCTCGCGACGCAGCGCGGTATACATTTGAGCAGACATATTTTTTGTTGCTCGTGGTACAGATATTGGGTAAGGTAAAGCTAAATTCACCCTTGTATGGAAACTTTCTAAATGCTTGGCTGCCTGAATTGAAGAAAAGCCTCGTTGAAATTTCCTTCCAAGTTCGAAAGAGGACGACGAAGTTCAGTCCTAGGAACGATCAGGAAGAAGTGAGCAGTGAAAGGCTTCCGGTACACCGGCAACATGTTTGGCCATCCTGTAATAACTGTATATAACACCATCATAAATTGAAAAACGTGTAATTCGGCTCCAGTGAAAATAGACCTATTATACTTCGTTTCACCTTATGTTCGAGCGAAGGCAATGCTGGAAGCGCGAGCACGAAAGCTCCGTGCGTTCAGGCTTTGCTCGAGCGCGCGAGCTGGGGAGATACGCAAAAAGCGCTGGTCTCGCGCTTTTAGCTTTGGCTTCGCTCGCAGATAAAGTGAAACGAAGTATAGTAAATTACCCAAGCATCGAGGAGAGCGCTGGAAGTGTAATTCTACGGTCCGCGCGCGATGGCCTTTCTCTTATGAAAGATTCGAAGTAAATAGACCTATTGCTAAATTACCCAAGCATCAAGGAGAATGATGGGAATGTATGGACACGCGCCACACGCGCTCGCCTTCCCCGTATAAAAGATTCGAAGTAAAACACCAAAATAAAGCGTACACAAGCGCGCGTGCAAATGCCTTTTGTTTTAGAAATTTGCTTTAGAAAAGCTACTACTGCTGACGCCAGCACGTGCAGCGGGTGTAACTACACTCGGAGCATGCTCCCTGGCGCTTGGGAATAGACCATTTGCTGTATTACCCAAGCATCAAGGAGAATGCAGGGATTGGTGTTCCACGCGCCACACGCGCACGTCTTCCCCGTATAAAATATTCGAAGTAAATAACCAAAATAAAGCGTTGACGAACGCGCGTGCAAGATATAATTTGTTTTAGGTTTTTGCTTTGGAAAATTTACTACTGCTGAGGCCAGCACGTGCGGCGCGTGGAACACCAATCCCTGCATTCTCCTTGATGCTTGGGTAATATAGCAATAGGTCTATTTCGCAAAAGGTCTATAATCATAATAAGGCTTTGACGAACGCGCGTGCAAGGAAAAATTTGTTTTAGACTTTTTGCTTTACAACAATTACTACTGCAGACGCCTGCATGTGCAACGCGTGTAAAGGCCGGTTCAGACACTTGCATTTCAATGCGTTTGACTGCGTTGCGTCGAGAACCGAAAGCGAGTCACCGGCACATCTGTGCTTCGTATGAAGCGTGGAATCCAATTCAAGGAATCATCTTGGCACGCGATATAAGCAGCAGGGATGTCCTAGTTTCTCGCTTCCGCAACGCAGTCAAACGCAGTCAAACGCAACTGTCTGAACCAGGCTTAACTACACTCGTAGCATGCACCTCGGTGCTTGGGAAATTTAGAGAAAGGTCTATTGGGACGCTGTCTTCCTTTGTGTGCTATCAATACTCGGCTAATTGAGCCAAGGCAATCCACCTTCCAAAGACCTTGCCATGCCGAAAAGTATCGCGTTCATTTAGGCTTAGGAATGGCCGAAATCGAAAGATTATCTAAACAGTGCGGTGAGGTCATTGCTCATGCTTTGCGATTTACGTTTAGGTAAGGCAAAGCGAAAGCCTCCTGCACCATTCATTGCTGACTAACGCGCCCGATATTCCAGCTACAACGACATATTTGTTCCAAAGCGAGCGGCGCTCAATCACCGGGGCACCGCCATGTTTCCCCGCATCCCTACCGAGCCAGTCACGTGATTTCGAAATCCCTCTCCTAGGTACTGCGGCTAACTTTAACCGCGCTTCGAGCAAACGGGCCCTGTTTTGCTTCGAGCAAACGGGCCCTGTTTTGCTTCGAGCAAACGGGCCCTGTTTTGCTTCGAGCAAACGGGCCCTGTTTTGCTGTGTTCAATCACTGCGTGTCTCGCCTTTTTGTCGAAGTATTTTTGTATAAATTATGCATTCAGGCAGCAACAATCGCGTTACTCAATGTTTTTGACTTAAAACAATCACATTTTTCTATAGACTTCTTATACGCATACCTCGTGCCATTTCGTACCGATTATTTAGCGGTGTAATATTTTGCCCGTGTAATAAAATGTTTTCGAGACCCGTTGCTATGTGCAGCTTTCATTTTAGCTAATAAGACACGCGTATACCTGTTCACACATACAACGGAGCGCTAATTTAGCGCTGCTTGAGCGCTCGAAGGAGCGCTCATGTGGCGTTTCCTAGCACGTGACTTCTTTCTAATATAGCGCGTGATTAGCGCCTTAGTAGCGCCTTGCTAGCGCTTTAGTAGCGCCTTGTTAGCGCTTCGGTAGCGTTTTGTAAGCGCTCCAGCAGCGCCTTGTTAGCGCTTCTTGTACCGCGATGCTGCGGGTTAGCGCTTGCACTGCGGTTCCGGTTCCTGTGGTTGGGTGTGCATGAACAGTACCATGGCGGACATGTGGGACGCTGAAATAGAAACGCGAAAAATGCTCTTACAGACGCAATTATAGTGCATACTTGTGTGGACGACTTAAAGCCCAGAAGAGGCTTTAAACCAGGGTTACGCATATCGAATAGAAAGCGATGAGGTCGTGCGTAATCAATTAGTCGCTCAGAGTTAACGACTTTGGATCGTCTGCCCGACCCTTTGCTTGGAGAGCGGCTTTTTTGCTTCCTCTTCTTTCAATGCCACAGGAAAACCAACAACAACACAATCGCCGTGCACGTATCGGCGTGCGGTCGTGTATCACTACTGCGTGGTGCACGTTAAAGACTCCAGGCTAGCAGTCGTACTGCACTGGTTCAATTGCTTATCTACAGTGGGTAACAATGTCGCCGTGTTCGATCTGGCATTTGATTTGTCGCCGTGCACGCGCTGTTCCGCAGCAGCAAGCACGGCACTAGGAGCGTGAGGGCGCTTAAAGCCCGGTTTTCCAAAAACGAGCTTGTGGCCGGTGCCATTTTGAGCGTTCGTGCGTATGGCGCGTGCTTTGCTCGCTTTCCGAAGCGACGAACACGCACGTGCTGGGCTGTGAAGATCGCACGCTGGACTGTGATTTTGTAAACATTGGAAAGGTCTATAGGCTCCCTACGGGAGCCAGAGTTGCGCGTTCATGCATTGCATGTGGATTCAGCTCCTCACGTGACTGAATTCGGCGAATAGCGGCGCCGCGCGTTCGCGCGCTCAAAAGCCGGGGAACGTACGCCGGGGCGCGTGCAACGTCTACTTTGCTGCACGACACTTGATACGGCTCCTCACGTGATCGGATCTCGGCGAATAGCGGCGAGGGCGGCACGCGGCACGTGGAATCAAACGCGCAACTCTGGCTCCCGTAGGGAGCCTATAGACCTTTCCAAAAAAGAGCTTGTGGCCGGTGCCATCTTGAGTGTTCGTGCGTATGGCGCGTGCTTTCGTCGCTTTCCGAAGCGACGAACACGCACGTGCTGGGCTGTGAAGATCGCACGTTGGACTGTGATTTTGTAAACATTGGAAAGGTCTATAGACGCTTTCAGGCAGCTGTGCATGGGCGCCGCCATAACCGACCTTCAGTTTTTGTTTCCTCTTATTCGTTCGCTTCACATCATCATTACCACAGTAGGACAGGTTATTGCCACTTTAGCTGCTACTGCGTCCTTCTCCCCAGCATACGCCTTTGTGGAGGCACGTCAACGCCCGCTTCAGTGGCTAGGAATCTCGGTAAGACAGGAGAAGGTCGGCAATGGCGGCTCACTCTAGCGCGTGTCGGGCGCATGTTTAAAGCGTCTATACAGGAACTCTAGGTTCACACAGTTGCGTTTGACTGCGTTTGACTGCATTGCGGCAGCGAGACACCAGGACATCCCTGCTGCTTATATTGCGTGCCAAGAAGATTCCTTGAATTGGATTCCACGCTTCATACGAAGCACAGATGTGCCGGTGACTCGCTTTCGGTTCTCGCCGCAACGCAGTCAAACGCACTCAAACGCAAGTGTCTGAACCGGCCTTAAGCCTGGTTCAGACAGTTGCGTTTGACTGCGTTGCGGCTGCGAGAAACCAGGACATCCCTGCCGCTTATATCGCGTGCCAAGATGATTCCTTGAATTGGATTCCACGCTTCATACGAAGCACAGATGAGCCGGTGACTCGCTTTCGGTTCTCGCCGCAACGCAGTCAAACGCACTCAAACGCAAGTGTCTGAACCGGCCTTAAGCCTGGTTCAGACAGTTGCGTTTGACTGCGTTGCGGCTGCGAGAAACCAGGACATCCCTGCCGCTTATATCGCGTGCCAAGATGATTCCTTGAATTGGATTCCACGCTTCATACGAAGCACAGATGTGCCAATGACTCGCTTTCGGTTCTCGACGCAACGCAGTCAAACGCACTCGAACGCAAGTGTCTGAACCGGCCTTTACACTGCGCTGCTGAAGCGCTAACCGAGTGCCTACTGAAGCGCTTCTGGAGCGCTAGCCGAGCGCTACGTCACGCGCAAGTCGGTGCCACATGAGCGCTGCTTCTAGCGCTCATGAAGCGCTAATTGAGCGCTCCGCTGTATGTCTGAACCGGCCTTAAAAGCGCGTTACGACGGTTGATCCACGCGCGTTGCCTTTGCTTCGACGTGCGCCCCCGGTGGCCTTTCTTTGCGACGTCACGAGAAGAGCACTACGGCCTTCTCTTCTAGGAGGTGTTGGTCTGGGCGAGTGCCGCTTGCGCAGTTATCTGGTGTAACACAGGGAAGCGTGCTTGCTGCGCCGGTCGGTCGGCGGCTGCTCCAGAAACCGCACTATAACCGATATTTCCCTTCGCGCGACTGCATTTTAAACGGTATGTAATTACATGGACTTGTATGGGAGGCGGACCGGTGGCTGGAAAAAGCCGTGTTATACCCGGCCCTGGACTATAAGCGGTTACGTTATAAGTGGTCTATACCAGTGTTGGACAAAATACTCGATAAAAGTATTTAAGTTAAGTTACTAAATACCTGCTTCATAAAGTATTTAAAATACTACTCAAGTTACTTTCACTGTAAAGTATCTTGAGTATGGTACAAATACTTAGAAATGTATTTCAGTTACTTTTGAAGATACTTCCACATTGCTTAATCTGCATCGACGTCATTGTCAACGACAATTATGCAGCTACGCAAATCTGGGTTACCAGAATGGTTTATTAGCACGCAACAACACAAAACGGAAGAAAAAAAAGTATCGTAGGGCTATTTTATGCAGTCCAATTATAAAGAGCAAAATATTGTCACGAATGATATATGATGAGGCGGCGAATAACTGAAGAAACTAAAGGTTTAATGGGGCAAACTTGTTCCCAAAACAAAATAGAGAAATGCATGCGTCGCAGGCATCGATGTCGGCGAAACAGCGGGATCGACCGCTGGGGCGAGACTGACTCCGGACCGCCACACGGAGCCGTGTGGCATGTACCCGCTTGGGTTTCTCGAACATTCGGCGTAGAAAGTTCGGGGCGTAGAACATTTGTAACTCGATCAGACGACAAAATTCTCGAACTTACCAGAATGTCAAGTTGAAGGAATAAATAAAAGAGAAGTCCGCTTTCTGGTATCGAACCCTGGAGCCTCCGCGCAGTAACCATTCGGCCACGCGCCCGCTGGGCAACGCGCGTGGCTATATCACCGATAGATGTTTCAAAACATTTCTGGGACAACAAGAAAGAGGTCATATTGGGGAGGAGATCAGACCGTGGCGCCCCAAGCGGTTAACTTTAGAACTAGATAGATGGGGACAACAAATACAATGGTTCGGCTGGAGGTCGTGTTCTCCGGTGAGGGGGAGGAGGGGCTCTTTTGTTACCACTCCGGCCTGCACGAACAATGCAGCATGCACGGTGCCCAGCTCAGCACAAAAGCCCAAGTGTGTCAAGTTCGCATCCTCTGACGACTGCTTTCGGGGGAGATCCGGCACTTAACCTCACTTCCCTAATTGTTGGTAGTTTTTCACTACGCTGTGCCCCGCGCTCTATTAAAAAAGATGACACGAACATGCCCACAAGGCCTGTGGGCATGTGCACAGGCCTTGTGTTGGGTAAACACCGAGGTGTGGGGGTGACAAATGGGTCAGAGCGCTTCGCCAATAGTGACATCGCTGAATATCACATCCAACGGCGCACCTTAGACGCATCGTTTAACTACAATCCATATTCCCTATGCGGGGAGTTCACTATAAATGAACTTGGGGCACGGATATGAGTGAATGGATAACAAAGAGAACCCACATAATAGCCACGGCAGTGGTCGCACCTTCTTGAAGTAGGTTGCGTTCAGACAAGCACTCAACGTGGGGGGAGACACTTTGTTGGCATTTTGAGAGGTCATCCAGCTCCTAGTTCGTTTCCTGTACTGTTCTCTGCTTATCAATGTTGGCTTGCAGACAGTGTTCGCGAGAGCAATAAGTGCCGGACTGACAACACAAAGAAAAATGAAAAAACCTCGACGTTTTTTTTTTTTTTTTTAGCGGGGTCAAATATACAAAAAAAGCAAAACAAAAATGTCTACTTTTTTGTGTGTCCACTTCTCATTTTCTTCTATTTGTTATTTTCTTGACACTCAAGTCTGCATTGTTCTCGTAGGTCGTTTCCCGGTCTGCTTGCGCCTCAGGGTGGCATCTTTACTTCCGTAAAACCACACCTTTTGTTTGAGGATTTTTTGGGGGAAACTCTATAGAAACAAAAAGCGCCTTTGGGAAGGCGAGGGGAGAACCTTCATTGTACGAACTTTGGGTTGAAATATGAGTCACAGTCGGCAAAAAAGCGATATTTTCACGAGCTCAGTCAAAGTCACCGTAGCTAATCGGAGCTAGCAACAGGATTCGGTTGCTCGAAAGAATGTTCACGTTTGCTCGTGCCACGCCCACGCCACTTCATACCGAAAAACTCGGAAAATGGCGGAATGTCAAAAATGTATTTAAGATAATGAGTACAAGATACTCGGAATTGTAATTAAAATAGAGTATTAAATACTCTCCATCAAAGGTATTTGCAAGATACCAAGATACTCCAAAAAGTATTTAAGATACAGTATCTTGAGTAGAGTATTTGAGATAGGCACAAGTCTGGTCTATACTGTACTCGCATATAGTCCATAGCTCTAGATAGTCCGAATCGCGTAAAGTCTAACCATTTTAACATGTATGGTCCGCGGACAACAGTCTGGAAATTGCGATTTTTGTACATTGGTCGTTTTTCTCTGTAAACACAAAGTAAAGATTCAAACCTATCGTTTTCACAAAAAAAAAACGCCAAAAGTATATTATTTATTGGCATTCGCGCCGCCGTATCAGGTCCCAAAAAACACACGAGTCAATGCGAATTCTTAACATCCTTGTAAGTTTATTTTTATTATTCTTATTTTTCTCCGGGAAACGAAAATAACTGTGAGGAAATGATTTCTTTTACTATACCAATCTTTGTGCTTGTCTCATACATTTCCCGCTTTCTTTCCCCAAAAAAAGCAATCAATGTTGGGTTCCGGGTGGAAAGCTCCTTTGAGAACTCGTCGGTGGGCTTTGTGTGAGTCCTGGCTAAGAACTTTTCGATTTCGCGAACACCCCCGCCGTGCTCATTCAAGAAACATCTTCGCGCCCATTAAAGCTGCTTCTTGTTTTCGCTTCCTTTTTTTTTTTTGTGAAAGAGGGGATAGCACGCCCCGATTTTATGATTAACTCGTATCAGTTAGAATCTTCAATTTGAAATAGATAAGTAATAGCTCTAACCAACCGTCTAAGAACGGAGAACCATCTAAGAATGAACAACCAACTCCTCTTTTTAGTAGGAGGTTTACTTTCGATCATTTTTGCGATTTCGTCTTCGAAGGATGTTTCCTCCTAATTATACTAGCGGTGCTTTTAGTTGCAATGTCTAGGGCACCCTTGTTTTGTTATCCTGGGTTTTCGTGGTTCATTTATGTTTCTAATTCTTACGAGAGTTTGGAGTTTTGATTTAAAGCAGGGCTCTAGGGTCCTTTAATAAACAAAAAAGGTCGTCAGAAATAAGTAATAAAAAACAATAATTTTGGTTTATATAACCCCGCTCCCCCGCCCTCCCCCTCAAACATATATCTAGAATAAATACTTTTTTTTTTCATTTCTTTATTTTTCACAACCTTTTCCCGCGGATCAAAGGACCCTATAGCCCCTTGCTCTATGTCAAAACTTGAAACTCTGGTAAGAATTAGAAAAAACGATTGAATCGCGAAACCCTAGTACAACAAAGTAAGGGCGCCCTGAACATTAGAATTAAAGACGCCGGCAGTGGAATTCAGAAGAAAACATTTTGGACGGCGAAATCATAATCATTATCGAAAGTAAACCTCCTACTTCAAAGGACATAATGAATGCTTGCGCAGAAGAAGAATGCTCAGTTACTTTCTTTTACATTATTTTTTCTTTTCTTTTTTGTTTAGTACTCTCAGTGGGGAAGCCTGCATTGGTTGAACCTTTCTGGCTCATTAACGTTTGTATGGCTTTATATCTTTATTACGGTTAAAAGAAACATTCACCTTAAGTTTCACTTGTCACAGGTCTTTTTGCGGGACGAACGAGATGCTTTATTGACCCCGATGACGCGTGTAGGGAGACTTTCGGCGGAGGAAAGTTTCTTTTAAACTGTCTACTTTAAGGAGCGCTCGCTACGATTCAGTAGTTTAAAGGAGCGGTGCAACGATATTCAATTGGAATGTTTTTCACTTTACACAAGCTTACTGGTACACCCGCCGGCAATATGAAGGTGAACACCCTACCAGGTTTCTTGCCTGTTTTACGGCTCCCTAAAGCTATATTAACTCTCAACGTCTCAAATGGTACGTGGCTTGGGGTCTAAACTTTGCGTTCTAGCCCTCTTCTGGAACAGAGCTTGTTCCCAAACTTGCAGAAGCGTCAAAAACAAGAATAGGGCAGTTCACCTTCATATCGCTTACGGGTGTACTAGTGGGACTCAAGGATACTCGCACGGAACGCCACAGGCCAAGAAACTCCTCTGTTGCGGTATAATTTCAAGGACAAAAGCGATCATTTTCATGCAATCTCTCCTTTGCAAAATTTGATGACGTAACGTGGGGACCACAGCACACCCCAATGACGATATTTGAATGTGGTTCATGGATTCGACCCGAGCATTGCTTGGGCACTCGATTTGGGCTCGTGATAATTACTAGCTCGAGAAGCATTCGGGTAGTGGCCCGTGTCCAATCGCTGCAACGACGACAATAGCCGAACCATAACTATGTGCTTTGCCAACCCCAGCGTGTGGCTATGATGAACATTGGCGGCGGCAGTTTGATACTTTAGACCCATGTTGCGGATAAAAAAAAACAGGACGCGGGATGGCCAAAAAAACGTGCTTTTCGTGTAAGGCTCGTCAAATTATGAGGCGCTGGAGAAATTCAGCCTTCTGCGTTAAGTTCTTATTTCGAACTCTTTTTGTTCGCCTTCCGCCCATTGAAAAGCATGCGGAAAGGGAATTAGAACGCACCTGGTATCGCTGCGCCGCAGCGTTCTTCCGCACGCCTGCTTTCCTCGCCGTCACCATGGCAACGAACGCCGAATGAATGGAAGCACGCACGGTACCGCCGCGGGAAGCCAGCAACAGCTGACGTCATTTTACGAACGCCGTCTGCTAGCCAAAGCCGAACGCGGTATGTCAGATCAACCGCCTCCGCCGGTGCTCGATCGCCGACGAACGCCGTCTGCTAGCCAAAGCCGAGCGCGGTATGTCAGATCAACCGCCTCCGCCGGTGCTCGATCGCGACGGCGATCGAGCACCGGCGGAGGCGGTTGATCTGACATACCGCGTTCGGCTTTGTCTAGCAGACGGCGTTCGTAAAATGGCGTCAGCTGTTGCTGGCTTCACGCGGCGGTACCGTGCGTGCTTCCATTCATTCGGCGTTCGTTGCCATGGTGACGGCGAGGAAAGCAGACGTGCGGAAGAACGCTGCGGCGCAGCGATACCAGGTGCGTTCTAAGGCCCTTCCCGCATGCTTTTCAATGGGCGGAAGGTGAACAAAAAGAGTTCGAAATAAGGACTTAACGCAGAAGGCTGAATTTCTCCAGCGCCTCATAATTTGTCGAGCCTTACACGAAAAGCATGTTTTTTTGGCCATCCCGCGTCCTGTTTTTTTTATCCGCAACATGGGTCTAAAGTATCAATCTGCCCGTTTTTCTTTCATTTTTTAGACCGCAGTTCTTAGGCGCCCGTTTCCGGCTTGAGCGGCGTCGCCTTCGGCGTAACCGCGCGGTGCATTATGGGACGCGTGACGTCACGACGTCATTAGTGATGTCACTGATGACGTCATGGGTATACACATCGTCACTGATGCCGTCATCAGTGACGTCACTGATGACGTCATCGGCATCCGTATCATCGGCATCATCACTGATGACGTCATCAGTGACGTCACTGATGACGTCATCGTCACGTGACCCCCAGGGTCACGTGACTCCCCCCCCCCCCCCCGCCGAGGTCTCGTGACCCCCCCCCCCCCCCACCCGAGGTCACGTGACCCCCCAAGGTCGTGCGCTCTAATTCGGCGTTACAGGGAGTTGTAAACGGCTTTCACTTTTTTTTTCTGGGACTTCTATTGCCTGAGGTGAAAAACGAACGCGTGTATTATAGGTCATTAACGTCAGGGATCCGCTCTAAGTGGTATTTGCGCAAAGTACAAAAATTGTTGCATCGCCCCTTAATGGCATCCCCAATAGAAGTCTAATCCAGTGACCGGCGCATTTAACATCCAGATAGTGTTTAACTCAACGTCAGCTGCGCTCTGCGGCCGGGAAGCAAAAGGGCGTTCCCTGTATCTTTGTACCTTTTGACGTAACTCTCAGTTTATGTATAGCCCAATTATTCAGTCGTCTTCCTGATATATATAATTTCATACAAATTGTACATTGAAACAAAAATCACAGGTAAAATTATTTAATCCCATCCGTCTTACTGATGAATCATCTAACAAGAAAAAACACTAAATGATTCTCTAACAACATCGTTTCAGAACTGAAACAAACCTAAACAAATCGGCAGTTGTTGTTGTTGTTTTACTGTAGCGGGTGCTCGGCTAACTATATATTTCGCTAGAAGCTCATAATGTGTCGTTGGGGTCGCCGACATGCTTTTAATAAAAGCCATGGGTTGATTTCTATACCAATCGCTCATTTTAATTCCGCTATTGTTGTTTTGTCAACAACTCCACAGCAACAACCCTCATCCGCCTTGATTTCAAAACAGAGATTTTAGGTGTTAAGGCTTATCTTATTGCTCCTTTATTTCACAAGCTGGAATAATGATAACGAACGTCTACCATTAAGTCGCATTTTTACAATACTTTACAATTAGCTCCCAAAAGGCCAAAGATAAAAAACAGAGACAGAGGTTTCGTTGGTCGTTTTCTATCTCTGTACTTTCACATTTTCCTATCAAGCACCAGCAGCTGAACTCAAGCCCGCTATCCAAACGTCCTTTGTAATACGCATAGGCTGTTCGACAACATTTTAACAAGAATGTCGGACTTGAATACCGACAAAAAAAATATTCTGATTCTTGAATGCAGCAAGCATTTATTTAGGTTTAAGTCAACTTGTATTGATTTATTTAAAAATATGTAATAATTTCTGGATTAAACGTTTCGTACTCTTAACTTGACTACAATTATCTGTGCACGCGTCTTATTCATACTTACCTATTGAATAAATATAATCCCCTGTCCGCGACAACTATCATGCGGCACTTACCACGGTGCACATGAACACTTTCCTTAAATGCCCATTCATCCTGAACATTATTAGAATCAAACTCCAAAAGACAACCTTTTCTGCAGCTTTTTAGTTTATTAAATAAGCAAAAGCACTCTAAAATTAAACGTTTTGCATTCTTATCCAGAGCTAGATTTACCTTATTATTATAAACATCTGACATCACCACCACATCCGTGTGTGGTTTTCGGCACAATTCCATACAATTCAGTTCGTTTCACTAGCAGGATGGCATATATATATATATATATATATATATATATATATATATATGTTGTTTCACCAAAGGTGGACAAACTCGATATTGCGAAAACTACGCGTCGCAAAAACAAGAGACTTTTGTCGTTTTGGTCCTGGGCCACGGGCCTATTTAGGAAAATTATTAAAGTCCGGGATAATTAGATTATTAATTATTTTTGCATAATTAACTTTTTTAATATTGTGCTTAAGGGCATGGTTTCAACTAGGAAATTGCTCAGCATCATCGAAAAACACTAAATCAACAAATTGCAGAACGATAGAAGGCACGCGCAGCATTTTACGGCTTTCTGAAAAACCGTACGAATTCGACGGGTTTTTAAGTTTCGGTTTGCTATCGGAGCGCATCTCGGGCCCGTCGGCACCGCGCCCCGTGGAGAGATAGTGCAACCAACCTCTGCCGCACTGTCATCGCGCGGCGCAGCAGAAGGTGGTTGCACTATTTCTCTACGGGGCGCGGTACCGTCGGTGTCGAGATGCGCTCCGATAGTAAACCGAAACTTAAAAACCCGTCAAATTTGTGCGGTTTTTTAGGAAGCTGTAAAATGCTTCGCGTGCCTTCTATCGTTCTGCAATTTGTTGAATTAGTGTTTTTCGATGATGCTGAGCAATTTTCTAATTAAAACCATGCCCTTAAACACAATATTAAAAAAGTTAATTACACAGAAAGTAATTAACAACTTAATTATCCCGGACTTTAATCATTTTCCTACATATTCCCCTGGCCCAGGACCAAAACGATACAAGCCTTTTTTTGTTGCAAAGCGTAGTTTTCGCAATATCGAATTTGTCCACCTTTCGGGAAAACACGCTGTATATATCTTACTGAAAACCCAGATAAACCCATAGCCAGTGTGCTAGTATAGATACATTAAAATAAGGTATCTGAGGCATAGGTTGTGCAACACCAGTTATTGAGGAACAAGACGGAAATACGGGAGAACGATATATGAAAAGAGTTATTTATTTATGTTTCATTAAAGGCCCTCTGTATGGCATTCTATAAAAGAAAATGTGAATATAGTACATTTTTAAGCAACAACACTCAGAAAAAAAAAAAACAGTAAATACTAAAAAATTTGAAAACAATACACGCTGAGATTTTATTTAAAAAATAGCTGGTGGTTCTGTGTGAAAATCATCGGGGTTTTCAAAGTATACGATGGAGTGGAGAAGGTCGTTCCAGTCTACGCTCGTCTGGGGAAAATAAAAAAGTGGTGAAATGCGTCGGGAATCGCTGAGTGGGGCAGATGACCTTAAGGGAGAATGCAGTATGCGCGTGGCGTGGGATGATAGTAAATACATTTTCTGAAAAACTGAGAGCCGACCAATTTTACTCTTTATATAATGCTATATTACTGGGAATCATACTAACTGCACTGAACCTAGAAGACAGTAATGAAGGTGAAGGGGATTATGGAAGCAGGAGGTAGTGTATTGCCGCTTAACTTAAATGCTTTTTTTTTTCGAATTTCGGAGATGGTTTAACAGGGATTTCCAAATTTTTGTACCACATAATCTGATTAGCCAGCGGCAGCCCTTGTGCCAATAAATCCTAAATCACTGTCATCACCGTAAAAACCACCGTGTACATCAACTCTCACACTCGATTTCATCAGAAAGAGCGCCGCGCTTAGACTACCAGATCATCACGAATATATATATATATATATATATATAATATATATATATATATATATATATATATATATATATATATATATATATATATATATATATATATATATATATATATATATTCACGCGTTGGAGTCGGCCTCAAAATGTGAGCATGAAATTGAGTTTTTCCTGCGGAAGTAGAGCGCGCTTTTTTTAGGTTACAAGGACACCAGTAAAACCGGTATAAAAGACGAATACAGAGCATTTACGTCTTCGTGCCTTCCTTCCATTGATGAGTTTCTCGGTGAGCCGTAGAAAAAAAAAAACCGCCGTCATTAGGGAGCATGGTCGGAACTGTCTCGCTTCGGATTGGTTCACCGCCGTGGACCGTCGCCACCAGTATTTCCACTTTTGAAGTTTTAATCCGAAAACTAGTGCGCCCGTCTCCCGAAGAAAGTTGTTAAGTGGGACGGCGTGTTCCGCGCGTTGAACGTGATTTCTTTCCGAGGAATCCTTACGCATCGTAATGGTCCGAGTCGTGCACGGACGTGTGCTCTACTCGCCCCTAAGCCGACACTGCGGTGGGAAAGCGTGATCGCGCCTGCCGGACCAATCAGCCGCCTCCATTTCATCACCTGATCCCACTCTGCTCTCTGCGCGTGGGCATGGTGCGAGAGCGTGATTACGTGGTTAAAGATAGACGCCTGACTATTCTAACGAGCGCGTATACCTCACACCGCACTGTCAGCTCAGGGTCGAACGGGGCATGGGGGATCCCTAAGTAACGCTTAGTGCTAAGTGGTTCTCCCAACCATCTGAGCTGCTTCGAATGTCTCGACGAGTTCTCGGTGTACGTCTTCCTAAATATGCCTATATTCAACGCCCGGATGTATTTGGCAAGGAGGAGGAAATTATAAGACTTCTTTACCTTTTGACGATAGCTGCAGGCGATAAATCGAGTCCAGAGGCTATGGTTTTTTTTTTTTTTTTTTCTAACAGAGTGACATTATCTGTCTTACAAAGTTTGTACAAAAAGGCTTTTTGGTTTTGTTTTGCTTTTCTTTTTGTGTCGATTGGCTTTAAATAAAGCTGGAATCTTCGAAGCTGGTCAACTCGGCGCGCAGTTTAACCTACTTATTAAGCAGTCCTTCCAGCGTCGTTAATTTGTTTCTTAAATTGGCAATGCTACAACTGTACTTCATTAGCTACGATGAACGGACCCATTTGTGCGTGCTTTAGATTTAGATATTTCATCTTACCTCACGCGCGGCATGCCAAGACGGATAACGACATTATTTTATTGACTGGTTTACACACCTGGTCTACACACTTGCAACTGCATACGACCCGAGAGGATTAAAACCCGTTTGAAGCTTCTTGTGGCTGCTTACGGCTAGTTGCGCTGCTGAAGGTTTGTTCACACAGTTGCGTTTGACTGCGTTAATACTGCTTCCGTCGAGCTCTTGCTATGGCGACCCTTACGACGAGCCAATGGGGAGGCGCTGTGCTGCGCGACGCGAGGCAAAGCAACGCAGTCAGTGCAACTATGTGAACGAGACTTGAGGAGGCCAGTCGTAAGCAATCACGAGAGACTTGAAAACCGGTTTTAAGCTTCCCCGATCGTAACCAGACACAAGTGTTAACCATCCCTAAGACTTGCTGTAACATGTAACATGTACAGAAAACTTCCTTCACTCCAGTGGGCAAGCGACAACGCCAAAATGCCCTAGTTGTAATTTAACTGAAACAATTTATCCTACATTTTCTGACTGTGCTAGCTGCGATGCCGAGAAAAATCAATTTTGCATGCTTCGATAACCGGCCCTTTTCTGTGGCAAAGCTGCTTGGTGTATGGGACGAGCCACACGAAGGAGCACCAGCCATCAACGCTCTCGTTTGTATCCTAAAGGAAACACGCCTGGACTTCTGCTTGTAGATCATGACCCTCGATATCCGTGAACAGAACCATGTGTATAGTGTTCTCAGCTTATAGCTTTCTCGCCTTTTATTTTACAACGATAGCTTATAGGGCCAACCAACCTCAGGAGTTTCGTAAGCACGAAATGTGCAGGTCGGTCAGTCCATAACCGCTAAACAATCTTTAAAAAAAAAAAAAGGCAACCGGTGCCAGCGAACGAATTCCGGTCTCCGACGTCGAAGCCGAGTGCGCTGCTGACTGAGCTAAGGAACCCAGCACGCAGGAACGGGAGGAGCAGAAGCAGGTGGCGTGAAAAATCGCGGGGAACGGAGAGGTCTGAAAATGGCCAGAAAGAGAAAAAGGGAAACAGGTGGTGCAGAAAGATCGTGCGGAACAAGGAGGGGTGGAAAAGGCAAGAACGCGCGCTTCCCGTCTCTTTGCGACCCAGAAAATTCTGCGCAAACGCTTTGTACCCGGGTGGGACTCAAGGGAAGTGCACGCAGCGTCACGAAGAGACAGAGAATGGTGTGACGTAACCTGTTTCATACAAAATCTTGTACTGGGCACCACCTGAACTAAGAGCACCACACACCTTAGGCACTGAAAGACTAAAGCCGGGTCACACTGCTAATACATCATACAAAAAGACAGTCTGCAAACACGAGTGACCGCAAGGTCCGCGGCTCGAATGCCGCGTGCCAAGTTTTCTCCTTGAACTCATTGCCATCAGGCATTTGAAGCAGGGATCTCGCGGTGACTCGCGTGTGAATCTGTATGCAGACTGTCTTTTGTATGATGTATAATGCCCGTGTCCCACTAGAGCGTCAGACAGAAACAAAAGACAGCGACAAGCCTCAAACCCATGCAGCATGCTCGCGATGGTACCTTTGGCAGGTGTTTAGTCGTTCGGTGCTCGTGAAGTAAGCACGAGCGATTGCAAGCCTGCCAAAATACCCTCGCGTGCATGATGCTCGTGTTTGAGCATAGCCTCCTTTATTCTACAAAGCCTCTCAAATCGCGAAAGACTCAGGTTTGAGGCTTGTCGCTATCGTTTGTTTCTGTCTGTCGCTCTAGTGGGACACGGGCATAAGCAGTGAGACCCCGGCTTATGGGTCATTCTGCATTAGGCACCAACCCGAACTAAGAACGCCACCCACCCTATAAATCTACCACATTTCAATGCATCTGGCAGAATGACGAACATGCCACCAATTGTTCTTTTTCCTCAATCCCCTATATACATTTTTTCTTTAATCTCCCCATGGATGGACGGATGAATGTAAATGGCTGCACCTTTGTAACGGGCAGCAGCTTGCTCCACTTTGCCGGAAAACCAAACACACGATTTCTTCACCTCACCTTACTAATGGTGATTTCCACGTGGCCATCCGGATCGGTTTTCAAAATCTGCAAGGGAGAAAAACCGCTTAGTGGCACCAGCTCCAAATTCACGAGTGGAAAATGGAGTCGTATTTTTTGGAGCAACCCACAGGAGACGGTCTGTCGTTCAAAATGGCCGCTGCTTGAAATTACCTGAGCTCGAACTTCGAGCCGAATGAAGTCTCCGACGACCAAACAATACTGTTGTCGTCCACCACCAGGGCCCGTTCGCTCGAAGCTGGTTAACTCCAGGTTAACTCTAACCGCGGTTAGAAGTTAACCGCATTTCCCTACGAGGGGGAACTTTAGGTCACGTGACCGGCAGAGTAAGGACGGCGGGGAGACATGGCGTTGCCCCGGTGAGTGAGCGCCGCTCGCTTCGGAACTAATATGTCATCGTAGCTGTATTGCAATATCGGGGGCGTTAGTCAGCAATAAACGGTGCAGGAGGCTTTCGCTTTGCCTTACCTCACTTAAATCGCAAAGCATAAGCAATGACCTCGCCGTACTTTTTAGATAATCTTTCAATTTCGGCCATTCCTAAGCCTAAATGAACGCCATACTTTTCGGCATGGCAACGTCTTTGGGAAGTGGATTGCCCTGATTCAATCGGCCAGGTATTGATAGCACACAAAAGCCTTTTGCTAAATTTCCCAAGCACCGAGGTGTAAGCTACGAGTGTAGTTACACGCGCTGCACGTGCTGGCGTCTGCAGTTGCAACTGTTCTAAAGCAAAAGGCCTAAAGGCTCGTTCACACAGACCCGTTTTATTACGTTACGTTACGAAACGTTACCGGGAAATCTGTGCTTCGTATTAAGCGTGGCTACCAATTCAAGGAGATAGCCTGGCATGCGACATTCGAGACACGAATGTTTCGGTGACTTAGACGTAACGTAAGAAAACGGTCCTGTGTGAAAAGTTGAACCGAGCTCAACTCCTTACGTTACGTTACGACGAGCCTTGTTTCCTTGGTTGCCACCGTAACTCACCGTCCTAACTTGTCGTCACCGAAACAGTCGTGTCTCGAATGTCGCGTGCCAGGCTATCTCCTCGAATTGGTAGCCACGCTTAATACAAAGCACAAATTTCCCGGTGACGTTTCGTAACGTAACATAACGTAACGTAAGAAAACGGGTCTGTGTGAACCAGCCTTTAAACAAATTTTGTCTTGCACGCGCGTTAGTCAAAGCATTATGATTATTTTCATCAAATCTTTTATAAGGAGAAGGCCAGCGCGCGCGGATCGTAGAATTACACTTCCAGCAGTCTCCTCGGTGCTTGGGTAATTTACTAATATGTATATTTTCACTTTAGCCGAAGGACAGGTTTTTGTTTTTTCATTTATGATGGTGTCATATACAGTTCCTACATGCTGGCCAACCATGCTGCCGGTGTACCGCCCGCCTTTCACTTCTTTCTCATTATTTTTAGGACTGAACTTCGTTGTCCTCTCGAACTTGGAAGAAAATTTCAACGAGGCTTGTCTTTACTTCAGACAGCCAAATATTTAGACATTTTTTAAACAAGGGTTAATTTAGTTTTACCTTACCCAATATCTGTACCACGAGCAACAAAAAATGTTACTTAAGCTCAAATGTATGCCGCGCTGCGTCGCGAAAACCCGGTACCGCATTTTTTTGGGGTCCCCCCTTTTCGGGAACTTTTCCACAAAAGCCACTCATATCGCTACAACCAGTAGGTGACACCAGCTACCACCCCATAATATAACACGAAGCTATCGCTCATCCAGCCCTCGTCAAACCTGGCTAGGTACTTGTAGGTACCTAGTAGGGAAGGGCGGTTAACTTTTAATCGCGGTTAAAGTTAACCGGCTTCGAGCAAACGGGCCCATAAGAAATACCCGATACAGGTGGAGTATTTCTTCTGCTGGTGGACAGATTGGACCGGAGCATTGCGTGAGCACTCAATGGACCTTTTGGCGAATATGTGCTGCCGCCTATGGGGCGATGGGCGAACCTGAGGCGCACTGGGTTGGAGAGTTTTTGTAGAGAAAACAACGTGCACGTTAGGCTTCTTGTGTGCTACCGGTTCGTTTTCTTTTTGGGTACACTCGCTGCTTTTCGAAGCATTTTGAGTCGCGATGTCTCGGGATGAGAACATCCCGTTCGCGTTTGACGCGGACCACTGGGTACGTCATCCCCCGGACCGTACGAACCTCACCCAGGACCGCGAATGGAGCTACCTCAAAAAGGACAGTTCGTTGCGGCAAGCGCATCGGGGATGCGCTTGCCTTCATCGGCATGATTGCGGTGCACGTCGTAATCTAGAACGGGCGTCGTCAGTACGATGACTCGTGTTCACCTTGTTCGCAACATCAAAACTTGAGTCTCGACTCTCGGTGGTCTCCAAGGCGCCCAAAGGCGAGAAATGCAAGATGGCGGATTGTTTGGAACTAGATACTCTCGAACCCAGGCGCAACAACTTCTCCGCGCATGCGCACTGCGTATTTCTACAAAAGGTCCATTCGGGCTCGTGATAATCGATAGCTCGAGAAGCATTCGGGATTAGTGGCGGTGTCCAATCGCGGCAATGACGACAATAGCCGAACCATAACAATGTCTGCAACTGGGCGCGTGTGCTGTGCTTTGGCAACTCCAGCGCCTGGCTATGATCCAGAGGGGCGGCATATAATCGGCTCCAGATCACGTGGCCGCTTGTTCTGGCTGCGAGTGGAGGGGGTGAACGCTGCTCGTTTTTCTTTAATTTTCCTGCGACTTTTATTGCGTGGCGAGAAAAACAAACGGGTGTTTCATTGGTCATAAATGTCAGAAATCCGTTACAAGCGGTATTCGCGAAAATTACAAAACTCGTTGCACCGCCCCTTTAAAAAGGCGATGCTACGATTATTTTTTTTGCGCAAATTTTGTTTAGAAGGAATCCTTGATTTTAATTACCTCTTAATCACGTGTTCGTTTTTCATCACACGCAATAGAAGTCGCAGAAAAAATAAAGAAAAACGAGCAGCGTTCACCCCCTCAACTCGCAGCCAGGACAAGCGGCCACGTGACCTGGAGCCGATTATATGCCGCCAATGTGGATCATAGCCGCGCGCACGGGTTGGCAAGGCACAGGACAGGCGCTGAGTTCCAAACATTGTTATGGTTTGGCTATTGTCCGTCACTTCCGCAATGGACCTCTTGGCGAATATGTGCTGCCACCTAGACACGCGAATCGGTTCGAGACTAGGTGACTGGAAAACAACGCGCGCCCAAGGCCTATCCCACCAGTTCCACACCCAAAACGTCAGCTACATCCTGTTCACCCATTGAGGCGATGTGACCTAGATACGGCTCCCCCAAGCTCACCTTTGTCCCCATCGTGCGTAATCTTCCGCCCCGAGGTGAGACACAACGAAACCGCTCAAAGGCGAGAAATGCAAGATGGCGGATTGTTTGGAACTAGATACTCTCGAACCCAGGCGCATGAAATACTCCGCGCATGCGCACGGCGTATTTCTACAAAAGGTCCATTGGACACACGCCACCAATCCCGAAGGATTGTCGAACTACCGATTATCTCGAGCCCAAATCGAGTGCTCACGCGATTCTCGGGTCCAATCTATGAGCCACATTCAAATATCGTTACTTGAGGATACTGCGACCGCCCCCCCCCCCCCCCCCCCCCCCCCCCCCACAGCTATGGTCGTGGTGGCCGCAGCACTCAAAAGGCAAACTCATTTGCGCGGCGCGCGAGGCCGAGTTAAGGCGCTTTGTGGTCTTTCCTGTTATAATATTTATCTCAAGGCGTGCGTCAGGAATGAGAGCGAATCTTCGGTAGATGGTGACGTGCACACGCACTTCTTCCCTGGAAGGCCTATCACACATTTTGTGCTCACTATACTCCGTTTCACCTTATGTTGTACCGCAGAGAAGGCTCGAAGCGCGAGCTCATAGCGTTGGGAGCTGCTCTTAACGCACGAGAGCTTGTGCCGCCGAGATGTGCCCTAGAGCAATGAGCTCGCGCTTGTAGCCTTTCCTGCGGTACATCATAAGGTGAAACAGAGTATAGTGTTTTGCCAGCATGATCAAGCTTGTATTAATTTCACCGTAAACTGTAGAATGCGTTCTAAAAGTGCGCAGTAGTTCTTTTTTGTGGAATAGCAGACGCCGGGCATGCGCTAACAGCTCAGTAACTCAAAATGTTTTGCCTGGTTTGGAAAGGTATTATTTTTTCTGCTATGCTTCTACATTTCTTCAGTCATCCACCAACTCACTCCAATGGCCACCGATTTCTTTCAACATTCAACGTGGTTCATCCTGGGGTGCCTTAACGTGTGCCTTGCTTAGGGTGATGACATCTGACAATTTTGTTCCGAACGTCCTTTTTTTATCCTTGGCTCTGGAACACGTCCTTGGCTCTGGAGCCGGACAAGCCCAGGCCGAAGACGACGACGATGGCCAACCAGTCGCAGACCCCGGCCGCTCCTGCCTTCATCTACCTGCCCGTCGCACCCCGGACTCCGACGCCTTTCCACGGGGACGCCCACGAAGACATCGAGGACTGGCTGCAACACTATGAACGTGTGGCCCGTCATAACGGGTGGACACCTGAGCAGTGCTTGCAGAACATCTACTTCTCGCTGGAAGGGACTGCGAGGTACTGGCTGGAGAACCACGAGGCTTCTTTAACTTCGTGGTAGGTGTGCAAGCAAGAACTAAAGAAGACGTTTACCAGCCAGCACCGACGCGAGAGGGCCGAAGACATCCTTCGAACAAGGACCCAAGGCCCGAATGAAAGCATCAACAGCTTCGTCAAGGATGTTCTTCGCCTGAACGCCCGCGCCGATCCTCAGGCTACAGAGGAAAAGAAGCTCTGGATCCTGATGCGAGGTGTTAAGGATGACATCTTCGGAGGCCTCGTCCGCTACCCGCCAACCACAGTCGAAGCCTTCGTCACGGAGGCAACCAACATTGAGCGCGCCCTCCAAGCGCGCGGTTCAAACTACCAGCGACATCCAGGCGTCGCTGCATCCACGCTGCTTAACGGCGAAAATACTCCGGGTACGCCGGACATCCGGGAAATTATCCGGGAGGTCGTCCGGGAGGAACTGCGAAGGTTGCTGCCAACCACCAGCAGTCCGCCAACCCTTTCCATCGCCGAGGCTGTCCGAGAAGATGTGCATCGGGCGCTCGAACCTGAGGTTCCCGTCACCACAGTGGCACCGGAGGAACCGACGTTGAGCTACGCTGCCATGGCCCAACAACCGCCGCAAGCTCCCCGCCAAGCCACGGCGCCACCCCGAAGAGACGTCCCAACGCCGCAGTACACCCGACGACAGGACGATCAGGCGCATGTTCACCCAAAGCAACCTGCGCCGAGGAAGACAGACGTCTGGAGGACGGCCGACCGACGCCCGCTGTGTTACCACTGCGGGGAAGCTGACCTTGTGTAGTGCCGATGCCCATACCGACGACTCGGGCTGCGCGGATTCCACCTAAACGACCCGCGCCCCCGGTATGGTGAACGCCCTCGGGAGATCAACGAGTACCTGCGACGACCTCAGTCCCCCGAGCCTGCGTCCCGCCGAGAGTTCCGGTCGCCTTCGCCACGACGTCCAGCTTCGCCGATGCACCGACCCCGACGTGAAAGCCTGTCGCCCCTCGCTCCACGCCGGGGAAACTAGCCGCGGCAACCCCTGGAGGTGGAGTTGCCGAAGACGACCGACGCCAAGATCCTCCACGAACGTCGGAGGGCCCCCACTCGAACGCTACTAGAGACCGAAACGACGCTCCTGCAACGGTGTCCAACAGCCTAAACGTCGTCATCGACGGCCACTATGCATCAGCACTCGTGGACACCGGAGCAGACTAGTCAGTCTTGAGTGGGAGGCTCTCCCGCCGCCTTTGAAAAGTCACGACGCCGTGGGATGGACCTCAAATACGAACCACCGGCGGGCACCTCATCACACCAGTCGGGAGATGCACTGCTCGCGTCGAGATCCACGGTGAGACGTGCCCTGTGAAGTTCGTCGTTCTGCAAGACTGTTCGAAGGACGCTATCCTCGGAATGGACTTTCTCTGCGAGTATGGCGCCGTCATCGACCTCGGGGCAAACCAGCTGACGCTGCGAAAGCCTGTTTTACCGCCGGTGGAGACCAACACGACGTCAACCGCGACCCGAGTTATCGCCGACCATGTGAACTTACCGCCGCGGTCGAGTGTTTTCGTCACCGTCATAACCGACGCAGCCATGCACGGTGAAGCTCTTCTGGAAGGCAGCGTCCAACTCCTCCTTGAGAAAGGAATTGGCGTCGCACGAGACGTAAAGGATCTCCAAGAAGGACGTACAACTGTTCTTGTGACAAACTTCCGAGAGGAGCCGCAGCACCTAACGAAGGGTACCACCGTGGGCCACATCGAGGAGCTTCGGACGCCCGCCGTGGTCACAGCAATCTCGTCGTCACAGCAGAACAGCACGTCGCCGCCGCCGATCGACATCGACCCCGAGCTCCCAGCTCCTAAGCGCCGGCAACTGGTTGATCTCCTCGCCGAATACAGTGACTGTTTTGCCACGTCGTCGAAAGTTCACCAAACACCAATGGTGAAACATCGCATTGTTACCGACGACGACGCGCTCCCTGTCCACCAGTCGCCGTATCCAGTCTCCTTAAAGGAAAGGAAGGTGATTCAAGATCAAGTCCAGGAAATGCTCGACGACGACATCATTCAACCCTCAAGAAGTACATGGGCATCCCTAGTCGTCCTTGTAAAGAAGAAGGACGGAACCCTGCGGTTCTGCGCGGACTATCGTCGACTGAACGCTGTGACGAAGAAGGACGTCTATCCGCTCCCCCGCATCGACGATACGTTAGACCGACTGCGCCACTCCCGATATATTTCGTCGATGGACCTGAAGAGGGGTTACTGGCAGATTGAAGTCGACGAACGCGACCGGGAGAAAACTGCCTTCGTCACTCCCGACGGACTGTACGAATTCAAAGTGATGCCGTTCGGACTTTGTACAGCGCCAGCCACCTTCCAGCGTTTCATGGACACCGTGCTGGCAGGTCTGAAATGGCAGAGCTGCCTCGTCTACCTCGACGATGTCGAGGTATTTTCACGAGATTTCGACGAGCACCTGAAACGACTTCGAGCCGTGCTTCAAGCCATCAAGACCGCCGGCCTGCCACTCAAGCCAACAAAGTGTCGATTCGCCTATGGTGAACTTAAGTTCCTTGGCCACGTCGTGAACAACAAAGGTGTTCTCCCTGACTCCGAGAAGACCCGCGCCGTTGCTGCATTTACGCCGCCGTCTGACAAGAAGGCCGTGAGAAGATTCCTCGGACTCTGTGCCTACTACAGACGATTTGTTCGGGACTTCGCCAAGCTGTCCGCACCGCTGACGCACCTCACGAAGGACGCCGTAAAGTTCGAATGGACAGAACAACACCAGCAGTCATTCGACGAGCTGAAACGAAGACTCTAGACGCCCCCGATTCTTGGCCATTTCGACCAGTTCGCCGATACAGAGATCCACACGGACGCCAGTAACACCGGACTTGGCGTGGTGCTAGTTCAAAGGCAGGACGGGGCAGAGCGAGTCATCGCATACGCGAGTCGGACGTTGTCTAAGGCGGAGAGGAACTACTCTACAACTGAAAAGGAGTGCCTTGCTGTCATCTGGGCAATAACAAAATTTCGCCCATATTTGTATGGAAGTCCTTTTCGCGTGGTCATGGACCACCACTCGCTCTGCTGGCTCGCGAATCTGAAAGACCCCTCCGGACGCCTTGCCCGGTGGAGCCTACGACTGCAGGAGTTCAACATGACCGTTGTAAGTCCGGCCGGAAGCACAATGACGCCGACTGCCTGTTAAGAGCTCCTGCCGAGGCCGGTCCTGCCTGTATCAAAGACGACGACGATGAGTGTTTCCTCGGCGCTTTGGACGTCAGCGATATGGCAGCACTCCAACGAGAGGACCCTGAACTGCGAGCGCTCATCGAACACTTAGAGGGACAAGCGAGTACGGTTCACCGTGCTTTCTTAAGACTCCTGCATACCTTAACCATGCGGCAAGGAGTGCTATACAAGGAGAACTTCGTCAACAACAACACAGCATGGCTGTTGGTTATTCCTGCCAGCCTTCGAGACGAAATCTTTCAAAGATGCCATGACAACCCAACGGCTGGACACCTTGGCTACAGCAGGACGCTCGCCAGGATATGAGAAAAGTACTACTGGCTGAGGCTACCGAAGACCGTTCATCTCTACATTCGATCATGCCACGATTTCTCCCCCGTCCAGGCCGTTCCCGCAGATCGGAATGGATTTACTTGGCCCTTTCCCGCCGTCAACGTCGGGAAACCGGATAATCGTCGCCACAGATTATCTCACACGGTACGCCGAGACGAAAGCCCTTCCATCAGGTACGGCTGTAGAAGCCGCCAAGTGTTTCATTGAGTCCATTGTCCTCCGGCACGGTGCCCCCTAAGTCCTCATTACAGACCGTGGATCATCGTTCATGGCCCAGCTGACGCAAGAAATCCTTCGTCTCAGTGGCACCAGCCACCGTCGAACCACTGCGTACCATCCGCAGACAAATGGTCTAACAGAACGGCTAAACAAAACTATCGCCGACATGATCTCCATGTATATCGACGTAGAGCACAAGACTTGGGACGAGGTGTTACCCTACGTTACGTTTGCTTACAACACGGCGGTGCCAGAGACGACAGGAGTAACCCCGTTTCAGCTGGTGCATAGCGGAAAAGTAACGACCATGCTCGACGCAATGCTACCCCACGAACCAGCTGACGATGGGATCCCCGACGCCCAGGTGGTTCCTCAACGAGCCGAAGAAGTGCGCCAGCTCGCCCGACTTTGAATTCAAGATCAACAACGTGTCGACGCTACGCGGTACAACCTTCGCCGGATCGACGTTCGCTTCAAGCCCGGAGACCGTGTGTGGGTTTGGACCCCAATACGACGACGCGGTCTAAGCGAGAAACTCCTAAAGCGCTACTTCGGACCCTACAAAGTACTTCGTCGACTTGGAGATCTGAACTACGAGGTGATGCCCGACGGAACAAGAACATAATCACGCCGCCCACCATGACCTGAAGTCGTCCACGTCGTGCGCCTGAAGCCGTACTACGCTCGATAGGACTGTTGACCTTATGTGCTCCAACCGACTCTTTAGTTTACCATTATTTTTATTTGCTTTGATTTGTTTTATGTTGCATCGGGGCGATGCACTTTTTAAAGGGGGGAGTAATGCCCCGCGCGTCGGCGAGCGACTGCGTGCGTGGCCGTGTGGTTACCGCGCTTGACTGTCGCGCGGGTAGTCTTGGTTCGATTCCAGTCAGTGGAACGTTCTTTTGTTTATTCTTTCAAGATTGCGTTCTCGTGAGTTCGAGAACGTTCTCGTCTGATCGAGTTCAAAATGTTCTAGTCGCCCAACCTTCTAGGCTGATTGTTCCAGAATCCAACGCGCGTACATAAGGGGCTCCGCGTGGCGATCTGCAGTCAGTCTCGCCCCAGCGCTCGATCCTGCGGTTTCGCCGACATCGACGCCCGCGACGCTCTGCTGTTTTCTTCTCTTCCCTTTTTGTTTTAGGCACAATTTCGCCCCATTAAACGTTTAGTTTCTTCAGTTATCATCGCCTCGTCATTTGTCGTTCGTGACAATATTAAATGCTAAGCAGATTCTATACCCGTATTCACCTCAAGAACCGAAGTAAAATAAAAGTCTGGCTCCTTGCGGAATGCTACTAATTTTCCCACACGTCTGTTTAATAAAGGTATATGTAGGTGTACCTTATATTAGCGTTATGTTATTTTATCAAGACGTACACATTTCAAGTGCCAAAAACACCGTTACTTTCTTTCACAACTTAATGTGCAGGAACTACTTCGCGCAACGCGCAATCATAGTGCAAATCATTTTTTTTCTTCATTTTTATATGAGGAGTATAGACTTCACTAGCGCTTGCAACCTCCGAGGAAACCTTCGCTTAGGAATATTCGGTGCTGTTAAACCCAAAAATTAATTAGAAATTTTTTGATCGCCTCACTGCATATTTACGCGCTCGTCGTCCTCACGCTCCGTAATATGCGGCCACCAGTGCGGGGTAAAACGCCAGCGGTTTTTGCGACCGTCACGACTGCCAACCATCAAACACGAAGCTTATTACAAAAAAAAAAAGCGTGTGCTAATTTCCAATTACAGCCTGACGCCTGGCGCCGCGTGGCCGGTGTTTATCATCGCGCTTGACTCTAACTTCTTACGCATATATGACGTGTCTTCTTTTTTCTTTCTTTTTTCTTGCTTCCGTTCCATTAACTCTGCCTGGAAAGAGAGGGAGGCTAATTTTTGTTGACATATCTGGTTGTTGTTGTTCTTTGACATAGACACGCCTGCATAATGAACCGGGAACTAAGTGGAGTTTAAAATAAGATGCTTGGGCGGACATGCCCCTGGAAGATTGTTGAACTATACTGAACAAAAGATTGAAATTAACGAGATGATTGACAAAGACGGGGCAAAAATTACACAAACCGGTCTTTTATGTAATTTTTATGTTTGTACCTCACACTCGTCACAGGAATGACGCTATGCTCCTAATTTGTCTAGGCAGAAACAAAAAATAGTGCGATTCACCGCTGACGCCCATCTGGGCTCGAGATTAGGTTGCACAGAAACAGATCTGCCATCTGGTTGGTCACAAGCCTTGCGAACACAACACCTTTGCGAGAGTTGTCCTACTCATTTGAACGCGGTATTTGGGAATCTTCGTAACATTTCCGGGATTTCCAGTCACATATCGTCGGCATGAGAAAATCTGGTTCGCGTTTAAGGCGGACCACCCAGTCGTCATGCCCCGAAACCAGGCGAATCCCTCCCAGGACCGCGGTATACTTTCAAACACTGCGCGGCTGCGGCACGAGTCCATGCCGCTCGCCTGACAAGAAAAACACTGTTACAATAGAAGGTAACAGCCGACACCGTACAGACGAAAACTATTTGACGTAATAAACAATTGTCTGGCAAATTGCTGAGAAATTCTGTTGCATAACATTCTAGCGTCACGTGACATCACGTCACGTGACGTCGATTTTCCCGCTAAATGTAGCAGGGAATTTGAATTGGTGTGTAGGTCGCGTGGCGTTAATTTAAATTTACAGGAGAAATTCAATTGCCGTATTGGTCAGGTGACATCAGGTCAGGTGACGTCAATTTTTCCTGCTAAATTCAGCGGGGACACTGAGGTCACGGGACGTTTATTTTCTCTCTAAATTTAGCGGGAAAATTGACGTCATCACGTGACCTGATGTCACGTTACCTACACACCACTTCAACTTCCCCGCTAAATTTAGCTGAGAAACTGGATTGGTGTCTAGGTTTGTGACGTTCCATGATGCAACACTGATGTTTGTGACGTCCCATTTACACCAATTCAACTTTCCCGCTACATTTAGCGGAGAAACTGAATTGGTGTGTAAGTCTGTGATGCCCCATAACCTGACACTGCGCGCCTTGCATTATGACACGTAACAGGCCACGGCTTCGCGAAATTCGGCTTCACGAAATCTGGTTTCACGAAATCCGGAGTAATTGGCCAAAGCACCTTTCACGTTAATAGAGGACAAAGCATTGAATTGAAAGAGATGGCTCACAAAGCGTCGACGCCATGGTTGTTGTTGCTCCGAAGTTCGTTCTTTTCACGCGATTAATAGTGTATTTATCCTAAGTGGCAGTCCCTTTATCAACGGCAATCTTTTTTTTTTTTTTTCAAAGCGTGGATTTAATTTATTTACGTTACACTAACAACATTATGTAGGAGAAATGTTTACATTACTCCGGGAATAAATTTCCCACCACTTAAAGGAAGGAGAAGACAGGACTTAATCCTTTTGTTTACCTGGGACCTCCGTTTTAAGAGGTATGGGTTGTTCCAAACTCAGAAAGGATTATGGACAATAAATAGCCCGAAGGACAGACAAGAACAAGAAGACAAATACAAGATTAGCGCTAGTCCCTTCTTCGTGTCCTTGTCTCTCTTGTGTGCTATTTATTTTTAATAATGCTCATCCAAACAGCCCGCCTTAATATTTTAGTTCATAAGGGTTTTCCCAGCAACGTAAAACAAGGTTATTTTTCCGGATTTTACATGCTTTTTCATTTGTGCGATCTTACGCGTTTAGAGAGCGTTCAGTAACGCGTCCATAAAATTAAAAAAGTATAATAACAACTGTAAAAATAAACAATTTATATTTGTGCCAAAAAGGTAACACTGGCAAAAATATTGGAGGTCAGAACATAAATGGGGGATTTATCCGAACAAACCTACACATCATTCGTAACTTTTCGTCGCTTAATGTTTTTGTTCTTGTTAACAGCCGAAACTCCCTGAGCTAGCTCCCACATTCCAAAATCTAATCTAAAGCTAGTTTTTTTTAATTATGCAAATCCGTATTCAAGTCTATCAGGGATTTTCAGTGTCCCCGTTTTGGCGAATTCGCCTGACAAACCGAAGCGCATTATTGTTAGAGCAATTGCCGCGTACGCATGCGAAAGGCCGCATATCTCCAGCTGCCACTGCGTCACAGCGTCGGGAAAAATCGCTTCGTCCTAAGCCGGCCTAAGCTCGCCTAGCGCACGTTCCTCCAACCTCCGTACCAATTATATTCGCAGCCACGCACGTCAAGTATGTGACAGAAACTTCGTAATGGCCACTTAGAAAAAGAGAGAAAAAAAAAGACACAGTGCGAGGAAGTTGTTATTTCTAAATGCCCCCGTTAATACTCCCGTCACTCAAACGAGATTTCATTCCGTCGTGCTCCAACAACAGTTATGTTATTGGTCTCATACGCGGGTGACTCCCTCCGCCATTAGAAAGGTTAAACGTGCGTGCATTGTTCTAGTAAATATTTTCCGTAATGCATAATACAACCACGATCACTAAATGTATCTCCTTACTATAAAGCATTGGTACAGGCAATATTTATCCGAGATCGTAGCTGAAACAACCTGTAGACTAAAGCGAGCGTCAGTGAGGCGAACGCCCTTCAAAAAGGGCGTTCGCCTCAGCTTCACCCTTTTCCACACTTTTTTGTTTTTAGAGTCTTTAAAAATGAAGTGTGTTCAACTCAACAGCACCCTATTTTACAGTCAAAAAAGGGTGTGTTAGGTCGTAATAAACCCGCAGTCGCACAGTTATGCATCAGACAAAAAGACACGGAGTTTCACCGCAGACATGACAGAAGTGGATATCGTACTCGCGTCAAGCACGCTCGGACTGTGTCCGCTTCATGCACGCGTATAGGCTTCCAACATGCCTGCAGACAGTTTTTGTCAGACCGATGTGACATGAAAGTCGAACAAGCAAGAAACACGCCTCAACAAATGTCTGCAGACTGTCTTTCGTGCGACGTACCAGCAGGTTGAGCGCGGTTTAACAGTGCTGAAAGGGTGAAGCCATCGTTGCGGGTCTCTGGAACAGCGTTTTTTACTCCCTTAAAGGTGTAATATTTCTTAGCTCGCGATACGTTTTCGGTCTTCTTATAAGCTAATAGGGACTTGTTTAGCAAACCGTTGCCGTGTTCCGCGTACGCTCACTGCTGGAGCCTTTCGAAGCATGCTTTTAAGCGCGCGCCCGGAGTGATACCGGGGCCGTGGGGAGCGCGCTTAAAAGCATGCTTCAAAGGCTCCGGAAGTGCAGTATGCGGAACATGGTAACTGTTTGCTGAAGTTTCCTAATCTCGTAAACTTATTGGCTACGGAGGAATAGTAAGACGTTCAGGGCACGCCCACACTCTGCACTGGTGAAGTCATCGGTGACTGTAGTGATGATTTACATCAAGGGGAAAGCTAGAGAGGTTTGATACATAACATACATATAAACATAAATTATGAAAATTAGTTAGCGATGTCATGATAATATTTCACTTCAAGATAATACAAATTAAAAGGGCCAAATGACCGAAAGGAAAGCAACAATCATCATGAGTATTAAAACCTCAACGGTCCCTTTCGAGTGTAACTATTCTGAAAATTTAAATATTGCCCAGGTCAGATTATGCCTAGCTACTCATCTCTTGGTTTAAGGAAAGCAACAAAGAATAAAAAAAAACAGGACGGGAATAGGTTGATGTCCCAAGGATGTTCAAACAGCGGAAAATCGTTCGTTATAACCGCCACACGAACGTAATCTTTATTTTGACTCATTTGCGGTTTTTATGCTAAGTAGGCATGGAAAGTACTCGCCGTGTTTGCAAGTCACTGCCCAAAAGAGTGGCAGCCTTAACTTCTCTCCATCTGAAAACTAAGATCTGAGTAAGCAGAGGTTAAATCTTAACTTAGTCGCCCAGGTTACCAGTGCAGACAATGCCGTCTAGAGGATGATAACCAAATGTCAGTCACCAACGCCAAGTTAGTTTCGTAACAGAATCAAATACAGATCAGCAAATGCTGCGCATTTTATTTGCAAATTTATACGACACATTTAACGCCTCGACTCACTCAAGTGTTTCACTGTCGCTCAAGAACGTTCTAGATTAAACAGGCAGCGAGTGGCAAATTTACATTTAAAAGACACAAGGGCTAACGTTGCTAGAGGCCGCGTTAACCTTGGAAGGGAAAATTGATGTGGCAGCGACGACTTCGTAGAGCCCATTGTTACTTTTTGTCAGACACAAAAGACAACCCACGCCAAGACTAAATTGAGAAGGAAGAGACATTCTCTACTACTGTCGTGTATTTTGCAACCTTCGCTCTCGGATCACGGGGGTCTCAGATTAGGGACTGCGGGATCGAGTAGGCGTGGGTTGGGTCCGGATTTATGCACCATTAGTTCGAAAAGTACAGGAATTTTCTCGCTTCTAACTTCAACGTACATTCTTAAACTGCTCTCGAGAAGAAAGCATAATCTTACTACTTACGGGAATTTCAAATATATTCAGTTGTCCCGCTAAAATTCCTCACGAAAACTGTAGAAATGGAACGTCTAAATCGCCCACTTTGTCTAGCCGTACGGTAGACACGTGTCGTAATACACTATCAAAGGGTGGTTATAATTTGAACCCGTTCGCATTTCTACCTTCTCGTTTTTACCTTCTCATTTAAACCCAGTGCAAAACAACTTTCGCTTTTCTCCCTTTCACACTTTAACCGTTCTCAAAACATACTTTCGCGGTTTGACCACTCTCAAAACTACTTTTCTCATTTTAACCTTTCTCCTTTCAAACTTTCTCGAAACATACTTTCTGGTTTTGACCATTCTCAAAGATACGTTTTCTCATTTTAACCTTTCTCATTTCAAACTTACTAAAACATAATTTCTGGTTTTGACCATTCTCAAAACGACTTTTCTCATTTTTAACCATGTACGTGATCAGACTAAGGAAAAGCAATAATTTCAGCAAACACTCACGGGAAACCGAAAGAAAGGAACCAATAACATTATGAAGTCCAGGCACCTGAAGCTTCATTGCGCCTTGAAATTAGGGCTGGGCGTGGATTAAAACGTTTAACCCAATTAATCTCCACCGTTTAATCGACTGATTAATCGACTGATTAATCGATTAATCGGCCTCGCTCATTTTCATACAAAATATATTAAAAAAAACTTTTTGTTGTTGTTGAATTCGTGACAAACGGCGGATTATACCATTTGGATTTCGAATCAGCCTCCATGTGTAGTTCAGAACAGTTCAAAGGCACTCACGCTCACAGGTTATTACTTCAGCTGTATGAGGAAAAGAGGTTCGTTGATATTTTCCGGTAAGAGCAACCTCCCTCGATTGTTCACAATAATCTCTGCTGCGCTAAATGGACACTCGAACGGCGTTGAAATGGACGGGACACGTGCAACCTACTGTAATTGTCTTGAGTTACAAATCTCGCCCCTAAAGCTTACTTTAGGCTAAACTTTAGCCTAAAGATTGCCCTTCATACACATAAAGATCATATACCAACTCTAGAGGAAAAGGTCCGCCATTTTCCCATGCATTCTGGCTGTTGCAAGCGGCGGAGCATGCAGGCAGACCCTCAGGGTCCACACATGGTTACCATGGCAACCGAAGCCCCGCTGTCTCCGATCGCACCTCTGGAAAGGGAGTCCCATACCATTTGTTCTGCGAAGTTTCGTCGACAGCATTCGATTTCACGAACTTCAACAATCCACGAACTTACCGGTGGAAAGGTATTCGCGTTCCTTTCGAAGTTTTCTTTTTGCACAGCGCGCAGATGTAGTACGGCCTCCCGTCAACACTAAACTAAACCAGATAATCGGCTCCGCGGGTGGCCGCGCCCCAGGAATACGAAACCGCGCAACCACCAGATTTCCGAAATTTCGACAGAAGAAAAGTTAATGCAGCGTAATATATATTGCCTTTTATAAGCGTTAGAATAGCTCAGAATTCAGTTTACAACGTTAAATTATCACTGTTTATTTTGCTGAGAGTTTTCAGTCTTCGCGATTACCATTGCGACTGTCGTCCTTCAGCTGGCAACATTGGTTTCTTTCTTCCGTGTTCTGTCGCTCTCTTTCGCGATCTTTCACTCGGGACCCAGGATGTCGGCGCACGGGATTTGCCACTCCTCCTCACCCACCTTTACCCCCCTGTTCATACAGGTGTACTCGTCCACGTCTGCGTGGTGAAAGCGCTGAGTTTTTACCTTTTTAGGTTCGTCAAAATTGTGCCGACTAAACGGTTAAACAAATTAATCACAATTAAATTATTAGTCGATTAATCGGTAGGTTAATCGATCAATTTCCCAGCCCTAATTAAAATGCATCTTGGAGAATGACATCTAGAGGTCATGCCAATCCACGGCATGACGGACGACACATAGGCAAATATACAATGATCGTAGATCTGTAGGACCACTCCGACACCGGTTGTAAATAATTCGATAAATTATTACGCTTCGATAATAATTCGATAAATTATTATGCAAATTATGCTCATCTGGCAAATCATGCCAGATGAGCATAATTTGCATCCTATGATTCACGACCGAAATGAAGAAAAAAAGCTGTGCCTGGTAAGAAAGCCCTCAAGCCACACAACATCCGTACCTGCACAATTCGAAAAAAAAAAAAGCCGCAGCTCCCAACGCCTGTCTGCGTTGTGGCGTGCACACCCCCCAGCATTGGAACAATGAACAGCCCCCAGCGTAGACGTGATCATCTCAAAGAGTATGCATATAATACTCGCATTCTCGACGTGACCACCGAACCCAAATTAATCCAATATCATGATCTCGGAATCTTTCTGTGGTACTTACAATCAATAACACATGACGAGCACAATGATTCATCCGCTCCACAAGACGACAAATTAACGACATCAACAGCGCCAGAAAAAAATTAAGTACCAGCGCTAGCACTTTTGAAACCACGTCACCATGTGCCCAGGTAACTACGTGCACAGACTCGGGGCGGCCTGCAGGCATAAGAAAAATTGTTTCATGGGCTATGCACAATATGGTGCCAATTTGCAGCACCCTGTGTACCACCTTCGCTTCATCTTCAACCTTCATCCTCAACTGTTCCTCCTTCTTTCTGTACCTCACTGCCCTTTGTTCAAATACGGTGTTCAAATAAGAACGGGTTCAAATGAAAAAGGGTCGAAACGCGAAGGGTGTTATGCGAATGGGTTCAAACGAGAAGGGTTAAGATCAGAATGGGTTCAAATGAGACGGGTATAAATGAGAAAGGGTTGAAATGCGAAGGGTTAAAACGCGAAGGGCGTTTCGCGAATGGGTTCAATTGAGAAGGGTTCAAATCGGAATGGGTTGTTTTGAGATACACCCCTATCAAAAACATATTGAGCGCCTGCTCCCCCGCAAAGCATTTGGGAGAGCCAATTGCTGGAGTCTAAGGAGGGAACTGGGCGAATGATAACACTTGTATATCTTCAAACATAAAAAAAAAAAAAATCTGCGCTGTGGCACTGGGCATTATGTTTCACCTTGGGGAAGAGGGGAGGGGAAAGGAAAGGGTTAACATTGTATTGAAGTGATGGGCACACCTAAGTGCTATGTGGGAGAGCAGACGATACAGATTTCTTAGAATGCCACGGAGACTGCTGAAGAAACAGGGGGGCGGAGGACGGCGGATTGTTGTGTTAACGTTTCTTGCTTCGTGACTTGTTCTTCGATGTTCTTATCGAATAATGGCGCAATCATATTGGCAGTGGGGATAACCGATAAAATGTTTGGTATACTCGCCGCGTTCCGCGTTTGTCGGGGCATCTGTGGCTCTAGAACCTATATGAACCGAGGGACTTTCGTTGCTACGCCTGGGCAACAAACTCAGGTACTTTTATCGCACGTTGTCTTGATTGTTCGCAACGCTAGTACATTATACAAAAGGACATGGTGGACGCTGCAAACATAGGCAGCTTTAGGGAACCGGAACGAAATACGATCGATAGACAAAAACGATTGATACTTGGGATCGGTCGTGTGGACCGATCGTGTGCCTTCAAACGGCATTGGGGGAACCGTATTTGCAGACGGTTGCAGACGATCGGTACAGGTCGCACCCCTTGCAACGGAAGCCTGCATCGGCCACATCGAAAAACGACAAATTTGCGTGTGTGTGTGTGCATGGGGAGGTTTATGAATCGCAGAAACGGAAGTAAATAAATTTAGCATCTCGAAAAGATAGAGAACCTAACTTTGTATATCTACTCATAATTTGTCTCGTTTTTTTTTTATTAAAATTAATGCGCTTTCGTGATACAAACATAGGGTTATTACAATGAACGCTAGAGGCTCAGCTGCCGCTAGTGTCTACGGGACTTCCGGTTTCAAATTGAAGCAGACAGCAAACAGTCTACTTTTCCAGTCTTCCTGTGTATTCCTGTGTCAAAACGTACGTGATATTTTTCTCTTCGCCAGGGAATAATAGAAATCAGCTTAGTTTATTTACTCGTAACGGGCACTATCTAGCTTTATTCACATTACAAAAGTGTAATTTATTTAGTTAATGTTTTTTTTTTTTAATCCTGAGCGATGCTTAAGTTCGCAAAAATTGAGGCCCAGGTCTATGTTGTGCAGCGTGATATGTCAATACAAGCTATCAATTCAGGCAAAAAACATGGAAGGCGTTTACAATTTTATGTATCGCCAAATTGGAGCGCAGCTTTTGAGGAGGAGGAGGGGAGGATACGGAGGGAAGGGTATGCGCCTCCTCCTTCACCGCTAAATATAGCGAGGATATTGGCAATGTTAGAGGCGCGTGACGTCACGTGACGCCACGTGTGACGTCCTACGTCACGTGACGTAAACGTGACGTCACACGTCACGTGTTTCCCATAATGACGTCACACGTGCATGGCGTCACGAGGGTAACGTTTTGACGTTACTCTCGCAACAACGTTTGACATTACTCTCACAACACTAAGCAAAATTCCCCCTTATAATCGAGCGCAAAGAGAAAACGCATTTGCGATTTCCCATAGACCTTTTCTTTAACGGCGCCGCTATCTTGAGAATTGCGGCGCGGACGACGCCGTCTAGCGGCTTAGAAAAAGAACCACCGGCTAGTTCTGGCAGCACAGCTATCTGGGTAGGCAACGGTGTGGGTATGGGGGGAACTTGGCTAGACTTGGCTATGGTGGGCTGCAATAACTTGGTTGGAGCTTGTCCTGTTGAATCCAGCTGGCTACTCACAGGCCATCACCTTGCCTCCTTGAGAGAACGAGGACGAAGACGATGGGGTGTTTTGATTGAGTTTCCACAGCGAGGTTTATATGAGCAGTTTAATGTAGTCTATGCAGGTAAGCTCTCGGCATTTGATAGCTCCATCTTGAGTGGTGGCATGTAGACTTCTTCATACCTTTCACATACCATGGGGCTTGCAGTGATAACAAAATTGGACCACCTGCACCGGGAATTAAAAGCGGTCCTCTTCTCGTAGACGAAGTGGTCGTGAGCTTAAACGTGACGTTGAGTCTGATACGAATCTCTCGCGATTCAAGCTCGCAATCGACTGACTTCATAAATAAGGATTCTTGGGGAAAATGCGAAGCTCGATAACATTGCAGCCACACTCGCGCTGCAGCTTCTTGTGCTCATGGCACACTTTCTGCTATTGCTCTTATGCTTTTTAAAATTATTTATCCATCCCACGACCACGCAGTGGTAGCCAGACAACCGTAGATTTTCGGAAATTGCAGCACGGTAAAAAGGAGCACTCGGAACTAACTCATGCACGACGTCCGTTTTTAAGCCTTTTCGCCCATACCCTTGGCGGTTGCATACCCTGTGTCAGCGGGCAATCCAAAAATGCACCAGGTCGAGGGTACGCCAGTTACTGGCTGGTTTGAGGTTATGCGAAAAAGGTCTATAGGAATGCATTACCGGAAGTAAACTTTAGACTGTTTGCTGTCTGCTTCATAATGCAACAGCACACTAGCACCACCTGAACCTCTAGCGTTTATTGTAATAACTCCATGGATACAAAACCTGGCGCCCCACTTCGTGTCACCACTGGCACTGCGAAGTTCTAAAATGTACGTTTGCTAAAGGAGCGCACGAGCTTTGTGACAACACTGCTGCTCTATCTTCTTGTCGGCGACTTGGAAATTTAGAAAATGTTATTTTGTACGTGTTTGCGCAACATGAGAAGGCGCATGTTGGCGGCTAGGTATGGGACGTTCGACCTCGCGTCGATGGACGAGGAGGACGTCGTACTGCAGTCCAGGTTCACGAAGGAGGATCTGTCCCGTCTGATCGGCGCTGCTGACTGATAGTATTGTAGAAAGGAAGACAAAGGAGGTGTTTCGTAGCCTTAGTTGGAAAGTCACCTTTGGTTGATCGGAGCTGAGCATCCCAGAGACGCTGACAATCAACGGCTGGGTCGGGGGGTCAGGGGAGGAGGCCCTCGCGATCGGGCTGAAGAGGCTGGCCTACCCCAACAGCATTGGCACTCATGTTGCACTCGCGATCGCGTACGATACACATACCAGACGATCACGGTCGTATGCCTGCGAACCGATCGTCGCGCCGTGTACGGTACAACAATGAAAAAAAAAGAGAAAAACTTGTCCCTTCACTGCTGTCTACTTTTTTCTAATTTTCACCCAATATTCAGAGGGATCGATTTATGGGATATACGAGGGGCGTTCATAAAGTTCGTATTATTGGCATACAAAATCGAAACAAACGGAACAAAACAGGCATCAGCATGAGCGCGCGTCCCTCTAATTTGCGCTCAGTATAAACATCGCATGCTATAGTAGCTCGGAACGCCGCTAGGGAGTCGAAACAAGAATGGCACCGCCCGTCGGTGCCAAGCACATGCAGTGATCCGTTTTCTCCATATGAAAGGAAGCAATGCCAAGGAGATTCATTCCGTGCTGGTGGCGGTGTTCGGGGACAACGCCCCAGTTTATGACACTTTGGTTAATCGGCGCAGACGCTTCCAGTGTGGCCAAATATGAGAAAAGCATTTCAAGGACGGCGACCAAGGGATTGCTGAAATGGAGCGATTCCTGAACACTCAAAACGAAGAGTTCTACAACAATGGCCTCCGGCATACGGTGCATCGCTGAAAAAAGTGGGTAACTTTTGGTGGCGAACATGTAGAGAAAGTCTCAACTCTTACTCGAGTTTGATTGCTGGATCTCTATTCCTTCGTGAAGTAACACGAACTTTATGAACGCCCCTCGTATGTGGTTAGCATTAGTACACAAATATTTAATTTATGCAACATTTTTAAAGAATGTACGTATCAAGAGTCTTGATGCAGAAGACTGTTGCTCACTCTGTTGCCCCTACAGTTAACCCTCGTAGCCCTAATGGCAGTTTTAGGAATGGGTAATAAGTGCCCGAAATTCACATCCCAATATTTGTATAAAATAATAGAAACAAAAATGCAATAGCATAAATTAAAAAAAAAACATTTTGTAGGTCAGTCGAATTCCAGCCCTCCATCTTCGCTTTCCTACGAGCCCGAAACTAGCGTCTTTAACCAACTGAGCTACGGCGCAGGCGTGGTTGCCATTTACAAAACAATAAACTATTTGTTAAGAGAAAGTCCTATCGCATTTCGTTCTGAACTTTCTTTCTCATTTGCTGACTCCAACTTTATGCACTCGCTGTCACCTATGGCGCTAGTGGCAGGCACTGCCGCGAGTTATTTTACTCATGTGCGAAGCCTCGGCACGCTCCCTCCGACAGCGAAATAGCTGTTTTAGTGACGAAGCGAGGCTGTCGACGTCAGCCATTGGTCGTGCCTTACGGTTCGAAAGGCGCATTACGGTAAGACCGCAGAAGACTCGCACATGCGCAGTTTGTACTGTAGGGCCCATCGTATCGTATCGGATGTGCAAAAACGGTTCCCTAACACTCTGTAATGACATACGAAAGCCACCGTTTGCTTGGTGACCCGTCGGCGAATATTGATCTCATGATGTTGATGTCGGTGAGCGGACATAGCGCCATTCCGTGCCTTGCGGTTTCGAAGTGCAAAATAAACCTTGGCGTGAATGAAACCGTCATGGCAGTCTTGAACGAAACGTTCCTATTGACCGAGCATGATTCGCTACGATTGTATCAGTGAGATTAAACTTTTTTTTTAAAGGTATGAATTATAATAAGTAAATACTCTCCTGGACTTAATTCTAAGATAGCTGAATAGCTCGAATTGCTCGAGAAGAAGTGTACAGTGTGTTTTCACGTTTTCGGTTCTACTGTTCCTTCGGCTGCCAAAGGGTTATCCCCTGGGAAACAAGTACACGCAACAAAATAAAACATTTGAATAGAACAATTACGTTCAATTTTTTTTTCAAGGAAATTATGAAATCAAACAAATGCTTCTTTGTCAATAAAAAAAAAGTTTCCAGCCGTACACGTTGATGATATCAACGTGACGTAACGGGCAAGTTGATGTGACCGGATTGGCGCGGTCAGAACCAGAGCCAAGTTCAGAAGCAGGGCCAGAGCCAGGGCCAGGGCCAGAGCCACAGCCAGAGCCCTGCAAATGTGCGTCTATAGACCATTCCAATTAATTGCCTAAAACTGTGCGTACTTATCTTTCTCTAACGGGCCGTGGTCCGTTCTGAGAATGCGCGATAGCTTGATTCTGGGGACATCAAATGCCGCGCATGCGCTGACAGTCTCATTGCTCCACGTGTCTTTTTTTTTTTTTCCGGGTAAAACGCACTACGGTCACTGAGAGCTTCAAAGACGCAAGGCGTGGCGAGACGCGGGCATCTCATTATCGGTTCCCAGCCAATCAGAGTGCGGCATTAGCCAAAAAAAAAAAAACGTCGAAGAGCCAATCAAAAAGCAAGGAGCGAGAACGTATAAAGACCGGCGCCGTTTTTCTTAAGCTCTCGGTGAATACGATTCCGGCGAAACTCGTCAAACTCGGATATGCGAGCATCTCACGGTTCGGACGAACGGCACAAAACAAGAACCAAAACACGTTTGCGTGACGGAGTCTCTTTATCTCCTCGTGCATCTTCTTTTTTTATTTTTAACCACCCTCTCTGCTCTTCTGACATTTGGTTTCTTCTTCTCGATCTTTTTTAGCCGTGTTCGCACATCCGGGGGCACTTCCAGACGCACCATCTGCCGGAATTCCCAGGCAACTCCGTCCACTTCCGCCGAGCCAACAACGTCGCCGTCCTCACCGAGGCGAAGGGTTTGCCCAGGTAACGATTCCTTAATCGCTTAACAACACTGACCATCCAACGTAGTACCTCCAGTATGAGGAGTCGCTCCCACGTCGGACACGGAGGAACGTCGCGCCGTTCCATTCGAATAAACGCGAAACTCTCGTGGAGAGCCGACCAGGCAACCACTATAATTTATCCGTAGCTGGTGGGTCGTGTTTGTCAGAAGAAACAAAATGCGGTTACTGGTTTCCTTGAGCGTGGGATTAGTGCTGTACAAATACGAGCGCGTACATTGAACATAACTCCGCGTACCCTTGCATAGTTTGTTATATCGCGCCCCTTTCTTCATCGCCGGCTTGATAACCTGCGTCGTCATTTTAGGGGCGAAGCTCCTTAGGGGCTAGTCATGTCCGTCCGCCGTCCGCCGTCCGCCGTAGGCCCGGCGTCCGGTGCTCGTGCTTCTGCTCGTGAGATCACGTGCTCACGAGCACGTGAGCACATGCTCACGTGCTCGTGTAGGGCAAAAAAAAATTGGAAAAAAAAGATGAAAAAAATTATGAAAAAAGAAAAAGAAGAAAAGAAAAAGAAGAAAACCACACATTCTCCTACTGACATGAATGAAAAGGCTCAAAGAAAAAGAAGAAGAAAAAAGAGTAGGGGGTTCTGAGATGCCATCCCATCTGTCTGCATAAAAAAAGAAAAAGAAGAAAACCACACATTCTCCTACTGACATGAATGAAAAGGCTCAAAGAAAAAGAAGAAAAAAAAGAGTAGGGGGTTCTGAGATGCCATCCCATCTGTCTGCTTAAAAAAAGAAAAAGAAGAAAACCACACATTCTCCTACTGACATGAATGAAAAGGCTCAAAGAAAAAGAAGAAAAAAAAGAGTAGGGGGTTCTGAGATGCCATCCCATCTGTCTGCTTAAAAAAGAAAAAGAAGAAAACCACACATTCTCCTACTGACATGAATGAAAAGGCTCAAAGAAAAAGAAGAAAAAAAAGAGTAGGGGGTTCTGAGATGCCATCCCATCTGTCTGCTTAAAAAAAGAAAAAGAAGAAAACCACACATTCTCCTACTGACATGAATGAAAAGGCTCAAAGAAAAAGAAGAAAAAAAAGAGTAGGGGGTTCTGAGATGCCATCCCATCTGTCTGCTTAAAAAAAGAAAAAGAATAAATTCACACATTCTCCTACTGACATGAATGAAAAGTCTTAGCATGCTGAGGCTCGGCGTCTACGCAGACAAGCACCACCAGAGCTTCGCCCCAAGCAACATAATTCACCACGTGGAGATGCGGTCAATTTTTTGTGCATTACGACCAAAGGCGCTAAAGCGTAAAGCTGAAGCGTTTTTGTGATTAATTAATGAACACTCTTCAAAGAAAGTTTATTAAGAAGAGCATATAAGGAGACAAGAAAATATAGACTGCGAAGGAGCACAAACAAATTCAAAGAAGAGCGGCATATTTCGTTCGCCAAGCTGCTATCCGCTTAGATTATCATAGAAGGCGGCTCCGAGCAATAACTCTTAGAGGCACCTCTTTCTTTCTTTCTTATAATTAACCCCTATTTTTAATTCCTTTTTAATTTGTTTCGCAGCCAGAAATTTAAGATCGCGTAACAAGACACCTTGACAGGCGTGTCACGAAGCACGAGAAGATTGCGTGTTGACGTTCCAGCTTAAGTCAGCCAAATTGATTACAAGGGCCACAAGGACGCGGCGCAAGAACTTTTTAACAAAAAATATTACTGGCTTTTCGTGTTTTTTTTTTTTTGTATCAACTCTTAAAGATTAAGAAGGCTGGTTTCTTCTCAAGTCTTTATTCCAGAAGCTTTAAGAAGATTTTGCTTTGTAGCTTCGTAGACATGGTTGTAAGCCATGGTCTTTTTTCAATTAGTTTAATATACCTTGAGTGCTTTTTACATGTACAAAAAGGAGGCCAGCGTACTGTGGCAAAATCTATTACTTTTTTTTTTTCTAGAGAGCATCAAACGCGGCTTTAATATAAGGAAAGGCCGTTTCGGTCTTTTCACAGCCGCACTACTTCTAACTTTATTCTTAAAAAAAAACAAAAAAAAACATAGAGCCAGTTCATAGACATACATCAACATGGACGCACACTGCGCTTCCGCTTTTTCCACTTTTTGTTTTGAAGGTACAAATTGTTCCGCTTCTAAGCAAGAAATAATGTTACCTGTGTGCCAATTTTTCCTCAGTAAAAGGGAGTTTTAGAATAGCGTACGGAAAGACTCTGCGCACGCAAAGCATAGCGTTGTGGCCACTGCGCATGCGCCGAACGCTAACCGCGCTTTGTGCTTTGCGTGCGCTATACAAGCGAACGTTATTTCCCGGCAATTTTGTGCGTACGCAAAGCCTATAGGTTTGTATCTCTCAAATTTTGAGCCGCGTCCCTGGCGAGCAAAACCGGATATTTCTATGTCGCGTTTTCATTGTGCGCCGCCTTGCGTCTCTCACAACGCTCGTTTCCTGCCCGTGGACAGACGCTGAGGAAAAACGAGAGACGCTGGAAAACGCTACTTTACGCCCACGGATCGTGGATAATGGGAGACACCGTTTCACGTCAACGTTAAATGGTCGCGGCTCGCGGACGCTTGCAGAGGTGTCTCTTTTTGTGGTCGCGTCTCGTGGACTCTACAGAGCCCCCTGGCCGAGAGAAACGGGCCTATTCGCGCTCGTCCAAGGAGGATTCGAGATGCGCGAGAAGTTCGCTAAAGCCAAGACGAGCACAGTTAGAAGATGAAAGCCCCCAGGACCGCGGCTGCGGCCGCTTTGGCGGTCGTCGTAACCGCGACGGCTGTGGTATCCTCGCGACTGGGTTTTTTTTTTAATACAGGATGACATGGCACTTTTACGAAATTCGCACGCGTCCTAAACACTGTGGAAGACGCAACAAGGAGGCCAACGATCGCCGGCAACTTATTGCTTGCGACGCGCGAACAGTTTTCGCCGAATGTACGTCAGGAAGGGTGTGACCGCTCCCGTCGGATTCTCATGCCTAAACATATCTAAAATGCTACTCTGGACCAAAATAACTTGATTTTTCTCGAGCTACAGCATTTCGTGTGTGTGAAATAAAAATCGTTACTAGTTGTATCTTGGTGGCGTTGCAAGCGCCACATGCTTGGGTTTTTTGCGTTGCGGCGGAGAAACGCTATTCTAAAACTCTCTTACGTTGCGTGCGCTAACGCAAGCGCTACATGTAGCGCTAGCTTTCGCTAAAATCGCGTACGTTCTTCTAAAGCTCTACGATGTTATTGCTCGGAAGGTATTTAGAGTGGAACAAGGAGCGAATCATTTAGTGAAAAAGTGAACGTTCACGCTGTAATTATTTGCGACAGCCAATAAAAATACACACTCCACTCCGGTTCCTAGCAGCCGTGTGTTCGCTTTACCGCAAAGCACGTTATAGAATGGCGCGAGGAACGCCAGTTTTTCTATCGTAGTATTCGTTTTTGTTTTGCGCTGTTCGTATGTGGTGGCAGAGGTCGTCGTGAATTAAGCTCTGTAAAAGGGGGGGGGGGGGGGGGGTATTCACTCAGCCGCTGGAAGAGATGTTTCACGGACAGAGAAATCGCTTTTCCACCAACATGAATGCCGTCAAAGCCATCATTTGCGGCAGGTGTTTTGTACTGTTAGCTACGCCCGTTTGAAGACACGCAAATGCTAGTGATATTTTGCGTAAATGACTAACTATGTCGTATCCGGTTATACGTCGTCGACGGAAGAAAACGAATACGTATATTGGCCAGTTGTTGTACCGAGTTGCTTCTGTCGACTCCACACAGCGACATCGATGACGCGGAGCATTCAGTTTCCAGAAGTCATCACTTTCTGACCGATGGTCAGTGCATCATTTTTACGATTAGCCTTATACGTTAGGAGCTCACAAATTTGGCGTCAACGAAAGGACAATAATATGCACATTCGAGATTGAAGCGCGCTTTGAGCTCGACCCAACAATCCGGCGTTTAATTTAATTTAAATAAATAGAATGAACATGGTTTTGCTCCAAGGAAGGGGCTGAACAGCCTGAAAGAGTTCAAAACATGTGTCCTTTCGTACACATGCCTTGCTCCCCCACTCTGAGGACTAGGGGGGGGGGGGGGGGGGCGGGCAAGCGCCCCCCTTGCCCCCCCCCCCCCCCCCCGGGTTGGGTCATGTTTGCTATTTCCAAGCAAATGCATGTGAGCATAGAAGTGCACGTCTCTCGCTGTCCGATTCTGTAAGGCTAAAAAAATTGTGTATTTATAGATAAGAAAAAATAGAAAACGTGCCGACGCATCTTAATTTATATATATAAAAACGAACATATGCAGATGAATGAACCGCACTTAATCCGATGAATCAAAGAATCAGAGTTTTACGAACCCAACGAAAGCCAAAATAAACGGCGGTCATTTGGTGGTATAGATCACCAGATGACTGATAAGTTAGAGTTCTGATATGTTAATCCAACACGGTTTTATCAAAATCACCGATATTTCTCACCTGCAGTAGCCAGTATGAATGAACGAGACAATAGATATACCAGTAACTGAAATTGCAAGTGTATTAAATTATGTTTTTAGAATGCCCCTTACAGCCTCTGATGATAACCAAGTACAGTTATTGTTGCTCTCTGCTTTTTGCCTATGGACCCAGTGGCAGTTGACGCGATTGGTGTTGCTGGCCTTATTAGTAATATGAAGCTTTCGTCCTGCGCCTGAATAGACGGGATTAACAGCAAGTTCTTAAATACTTGTAATATATATTGTTCAATACATTATTTTAAAACTTTATATGCAGTTTCTTATCCATAGTGTAGTCCCAAGCGATTTGCTGGTTGGGAAAGTGGTTCCTTTACACGAATGTGGCAACAACAACAACAAAAATAACCCCATCCAATTATCGACCAATTTCTTTAGTGTGCCATGTAAAATATTTGAACACGTCATTAACTAAATTATCTTGAAACTAAGGACTTCTTCACAAGTTCACAACATGGCTTTAGAAAACACTTTTTTATGTGAGGCAAACTACTATCCTTCACGCATGATCTCCACCATTCTCTTGATAATCATTATGAACCCGATTGTGTTTTTTTTTTCTTAGATTTCTCAGAAGCTTTTGACAAAGTTTCCCACCAACTCCTTCTTCATAAACGACTATCACTTAACATTCACTCCGGTATATTAAATTTGATGCATGGATTTTTAACTAACCGCTTACACATTGTTACTGCTAATAATACGAATTTGTGTGCTGTTCCAGTCAGCTCGGGTGTCCCACAGTGCTCAGTGCTTGACCCGCTACTCTTTTTTGATTACATTCAATGACTAGGCGCCCCCCCCCCCCCCCCCCGAACTTGTGTTCTTCGATTTGTCTCTTCGCTGACGAATGCATAATATACAGGAAAATAACCGACATATCTGAAACTATTCTGATACAATCTGACCTTAATCGCAAATCACTGTGGTGTAACCAGTCGCTAATAGAACTAAACACTGAGAAATGTAAATCTATGAGAGTGTCACGTGCTCAATTGCTGTGTCATACTTACCATGTTAAGAGCAATCTTCTCACTTCAGTGTCTGTTTACAAATATCTTTGTGTTCATATAACGTAAAACCTTTCTTGGAAGATCCCTAATGAATACATAATTAACAGTGCTAACCGTACGTTAGGATACTTAAAAATAAATTTCTTTCTCGCTCCGTCTTTATTAAAGCTAACCATGTACAAAACCCTTTTCCGTCCAAAATTAGAATATGCTGCTGCTGCGTGGGACCCTACTCACTGGTCTCTAATTGCTCAAGATTAGTGAATCCATTAAAAACCGCTCAGCTCGTTTCGTATTGACAAATTATCATCGCACGGCCAGCGTTTCTACCATGAAAAATACTTCAGGTCTGCCGTTACTAATTCACCGCCGAAAAATCTCTCGTTTGTGTTTTTTCATAAAGTTATTTCATCTAAATGCTACCCTTCGGCATAAACTAATTACTCCACCATTCTACAAACCTGCTCACATTGATCATAGCCATAAGGTTGGTATACCACATTTTGGAATTTTATTATTTCAATATTTGTTTGTGCCACAAGCATCTAAAGACTGGAACCACCTTCCCACCTGGATTGCTAACGTCACTGATATTGTTTTGTTTGAACACGCTATTACTAATATGTGCACTTTATAGTTAATATTTCACAGCTCTCTACCCTCTTCAATGTATTTACCTTGAGGATATTTGAAATAATACCCTGAAGGTGACATGTATCGATTGTAACAGTGTGGCAGATTTAGACATTAAGACTTTTTATTATAAGCTCGACCACTGATTCCAATTAAGTTTTCTTAATCCTAAAGTTAGATTGAGCAGACATGTATTACCAGATGCACCACTCGCTGGCGGTAACTCTGTCAAATGGCCACGATATTTCAAGATCCTTCCTCGAGGGAATTCTTGAGAAAAACTAAGTTTTGTTATTTTTCGGTTAATATCGATTAATATCGATTTTCGGAAAATAATTTACGGTAACGGTTACGGTTTTTATAAATTTCAAATAACTGTTTCGTTCCGGTTACGGTTACTGATAAAATGTCGTTCCTAAACGGTTTTCGGTTTCGGTTACGGTTACGGTTTGGGCCCCTGGTACGTAGCACTGCTGCCACAGCTCTGGAATTTCGCTGTTTTTAACGACTTCGTTTGACCTCTCGACACAATTAGCGGCAAAAGTGTCAATGCAACTGAGGAGCTCTGCGTGGTTGAACTGGGAGACTGAATTACAGGCTGTCTTCGTTGCCGCTGCCGTTCAGTCAGCTCAGTGGCGTTCCTTAAAAGGCGTGCGCGACATGTCCGAAAAACGAAACCGAAAGAAGATGAGGCGGGAGGAAGGAACTAGTGGAACTTTCCTCCCGTCTGCCCGCAGAAGGTACATCTCGTTCCTCACTTATTCTCGTGTCCGCTCGGGGGCGCGTCAATAGCTACGAGGAATACGTGCCGTTGCTACCTTTTTTCTTATTTTATATTCGTACAGCGTACTGTGTGAATGGCGTGCACGCAATACTTCTTTTCACGTTGAAAATTCCCTGAGAAGGTTTCTGAAAGTAACAAAATATGGCGATAACTCACTCTGCTGGTTTTAAGCATATTAGAGATACATAAAACACAACGATGCGCGACCGATTTTCCTTTTAAAAAGGCAATAAAAAAACGAACACCCCGAGGTCATCTCCGGCGATGGGAGGAGCATTGTTCTGGCAGCCAGGACGACATGTGACCAGTAAAAAAGCGATATTTCATTCAGATTGCAAGCACTGTTATTACAAATTGCGTATGCTTTTGTAGATGATAACATCAAATAAGGACACTCGAAATATATTAATTTGTGGCGGAGAGGGAACATAATACTGCAATAATCATCTAAAAAAAGCGCACTGTATTTGTTTGTGTTTTTTTTTTCGTGGGAGTGATGTCCGGTCGTCACCCTTACGAAAATTATCAGTGAGTTTCAATTAAGTTTCTATTCAATTGAATGACTTTCAATTCAAACTCGTTTTATTTTTTTGTAAGGGCAGCTCTCTGGCGCGCGCTCGCTGGGTTGAATCGTAGTCCGCGCTGTAAGGGCAACGACCCGCGCATATTCGAGATATATCGCTCAGCGGTTCCACCGGTCGGAGGCTCGAGGAACCTTCGCTTGCTATTAGGTTACAGTAGTCCTGGGCCGGCTTGCTAGAACAGTGTCTCAGCTGAGACTGGGTGAAAGAAAGCACTGCAAAGGCTGGGGCGCGCGAGCGTCTTGAGACGCAGCTTGAGTCTCGCTCAGCTCGTGCGCTGGCTTTGGCAGTGCTTTCTTTCACCCAGTCTCAGCTGAGACGCTGGTTCGTTGTAGCAAGCCGGCCCTGGTTTCGGAACATGCTTCTCTCATCGCCGGAGATGACCTTGTTGCGTTGTGTTTGTTGATTGTTTTTTTTTTTTTTTTTTTTTAATAGAGAACTCGGCCGCGTATCGTCATGATTTAAAGATCTCTAGGCTGCTTAGAGCCAGCAGTGTGAGTTATCGCCATATTTACGCGATCTCAGAAATAGTTTCATTGGCCGGCGAGCAGCAACTCGATATATCTGGATTAAAACTTGGGTTTGGGCGACTTGTTTCATACTAAATTAAAAGGTTAAAAAGCGCAAACAAAGCGAGTACATTAAAGGCACAAAGACGACAGGACGAGCGCTAACTCACAACTGATTTTAACTCACAGGCAGAAATCTAGAAAGTTCGTTCTTTTTAGAGCAGAGAAAAAGAAGGCAGGCTAACGCATTTGTCATCTTTCCTTTTCTTATAGAATGACTCTATAATCTCTCCCTCGGTTTTATCTTTTTTTTTTTTTTTTACACTTTGTTGCAGCCAAAAGAGGCTTCCAGTCAGCGCATCGCCTGCAGTGGTCAGCAAGATGTCCCCCCGCGTTGTTGCGCACAGAAAGATTATCTTCCTGTGCCCCACAGCTTAACTGTATCCGAGATAATATTAAGCTATGGAAAAGCTTACATCGGGCAAACGGGCCGCTGTTTTAACGATAGGGCACGTGAACATAAACGAGAGAGAAATTATAGAGGGTGTTTTACATCAAAAGGAAAGATGACAACTGCATTAGCATGCCTTCTTTTTCTGCTTCAAAGAGAAGTAACTTTTCTAGATAGCTGCTTGTGAGAGGGGTGGTTGGTAATATTGCGGGTGGGGTGGCAAAATATTTTGTGTATATAAGTGGCGATTTTTTTCTAATAAAATCAGTTGGGATTTAGCACCCGTCCTGTCGTTTTTGTGCCTTTATTGGCCTTGTTTGATTCGCGCTTTTTAACCTTTTAAACCTATATATCCGACCAACGCCGCGTTTGCTACGCTGGACTTCGAAGTATAGAGCACATCTAACGCTACGAGCCTATGAAACCAATCAAACAGCATCAAAATCGCAACACCATCTCATTCGTTATCGCTCTGTACGTGTTCCATTATTGTATAAACCAATCAAATACCGTAAATGTCCAATGACGTGCGCTTTTAGTATGTGTGTCCGTGGTCGTATGTGCTCGGGCCTTAATAATGATTGCGTTGTGTGTACGTTTAAACAGAAATTTCGTGAACTCCGAGGAACATCTGGCATCCCCTCTGAAGTTCAGAAATTTAACCAGTGCAGTACAGACGCTAGTCTGATGCCTTTGACGTGCGCCACGCGGTAGTGATACTAATACGCGACCGCACACCGGTACGGCAATCATCCAGATCAAAAACGTCAAGAATGGGGTTCGAACCCAGGACCCCTTGACTCTGCAACGCGAGCTTTCGCTCCACTTGCTCCGAGCTGCGGTACTTTAACCCACTCGGTCATCGATCCCCCCGCCTGTCCCTTCGACTGCGCGCTCCGACTGATGATGGAACGAAGTATACAGTAATGCGCCCAAGTTTCGTATTCCCTCTTAGAAAATGAGTTTTCCTTTTTCGAACGCTTTAAGGGGGTCGCGTCCCACGGGACATCCACAACATCCTCCCCCCTCGACTTCGCAACGCCTGAAAACGTCGAAGAAATGAACGATCTAGGGTCAGCGCTACGAAGCAGACCAGCGCACGAACAGAGGCGGCGGCAAGTTGCGTGGACACCGACGGATATGAAGTATAATCCTCCTAAGGAGGTGGGACTCCCACGACACAGGGACGTCGTCCTCAGTGTTCGCGCTCGTTGCGATATACACCGCCTCGTGTACGCTATCGATCTTTGTACGCCCCGCGTCTGACGCTGCCCCTGCTCCTCGCCCCCCCCTCCGCGACCTAATTACACTCGGCTGAAACTCCGCCAAGTTGCGCGCTGACGACTTGGTGGCGCAGTCGTCCGGGAGTCATCTTTGCTGGAAGATCGCGGCCCCTTTTGGATTAATGATCGTCCCGTGCTTAAGTTATCGCCTAACTTAAGCCCGACTCAAAGTCCGAGGTCCCGGTCGTTCGGTCGATGCGCGTGGGGAGCGTGTACGAAGCGTGCCCCGAAGCCAGTCGAGGCTGCGGTCATCGAGGGCGTAAATCGACGGCTGTGTCGGATGGACTCCTAAGATCCTCAAAAGGTGTATGTTCGAGATTCATTAAGAAAAACGTATTAAAAAAAATTTAAAGTAGTTTTTCGTTTAGCGTTTGGATCTCGTATATGTCAAAAACAATTTCACCGAAAAATAAGAAGGATATAGCGCGCTTTTTGCGTTGCGAGACATATTTTGAGTGCTTCGGATATTTGTCACGTAGATTAGAAAGAGAAGCATGCGTCGAAATTGTTCCCGAAAACATTAAACACCTAAGAATTTTTTTTCTCTTAAAGACGCGGTCATGTTGTTGAGGCATCATAGTAAATACAGTCCGGAGACACTCGGAAGTTTTATGAACCAGTTTTAGCACATTCGATACGGTACGATGGGCCCCAAGGTATGGTTCCCTATAACGTTCCCTAAAAATTCCCTAAACACCTAAAACCGTACAAACGTGCAAAAACGGTTCCCTAAACCTCCCTACAGTGCGTGTTTCTTGCTCGCTGACGGTCCTCTCTAATTTGTGATACAAAAAGGCCAAGAGGGTGCGGAGGCAGGCAAAGAAAAGGCAAAAAGGAATTCAAAACTTTTTCTGACCAAGTATAGGGGTGTCGGATAATGCCAATTGGAAGTGCTCCTTATTCCGGCGGTCGAACCCCATTTGAGATCAAAACTGCCGTGTGTAGTCCTTGACGGGAAAATGGCGTCTCGCTGCGCCCGTCGGTAGATGGCGCCACAAGCTAATAGCGTGGCTCACCCGGCCGTCTGCGAGCGCGCCCAAAGCTACCTCTAGATTTTTTTTTTTCTTTTTTTTAGGGAGGAGATTTACGTTTTGAAATTTCACTCAGTAAAATTGACCTGCTCGGTGCGCATTTTACGAAAGCTATAGGGTTTGTGTGTGCAGGCGCCGATTTATCCGACTCGTTTAGTAGCGTCAGAGCCGCTTGTGCCACCCTCCATCGATAGGTAGCCGCCGACACTCCCAATTTCCCTGCTACCATTGAAAAGAAAAAAAATGTCCCCCTCCTTTTGACTTTTGCGAGGAAAAGTTAGTACGAAGCGTAGCAAGAAAATATAAAATAAAGCAAGTAATCGTGTTGGAGGATAGAAAGGCGAGAGAGGAAAAAAAGAAAGCTTTTAATCGGTAGAAGGTATCGAAAAAATAAAGAGATGGAAAGCAGCGACCCCCTTTGTTGCGGAAAATTTGGTTGGAGTGCCGAATCAGCGAGTCCATTCGCTAAAGGTGTTTAGAGTGGCTTTGGTCCTTCACACGTCCCTGTAAACAAAAGGCAGAATAAACAAGAAAAGGGGCACATGAAAAAAAAATAAAAAGCTAAGATAGAAATTGATGTCTTAACCTCCAGAATTTTGCCAGCATTAGGAGCATTACGACGCGTCCCTTGATGGAGAAAGGAGTATAGTTAAACAGTAAAAGAAATGACCGTAAGTAGAGAGAAAATAAGAGCAAAAGAAAGTGAGAGGGAAGAGAGTTGAGGGTGCGAGGACGTCACGCCTTCGGCAAACAGCGTTAACGATGAATGGCGTCCGACGAAAAGGAAACGAAAACAAAGAGACAAAAAACGGAAGTGTTTTCGCTTTTCGATACATCACGCTAATTTGCTGCCGGCATCACGGCGTCGCAGAGGTACTGTCCTGGGTTACTTTATTCTGAAGTGCGGTGGACAAAGTCTCTGTCATCGTCCTTTGCAGTGACGAGGCGAGGTGGATGGGTCACTGAAAGAGTGAGGGGAAGGGGGAGAAGGGGCGACAACTAAAGCTGACAGGGCGAAAGAACAAAATTAAGCATCTTGACTATAGGGCAGGAAGATGATAGGAAAATCCGAGGATGATAACAAAAGAGTATCATCAATACAAAAGGGGTTATTTTCCTTCGACGGTCTTTTCCTTCACCTTAAAAGTATTTGTTTGTTTGTTTTATTTTTGAGCACCTCAGGTGTTGCATTATCGTTAAGAATAGCTGGGAAAACAAAAAGGCAAGGCGCAGCTGAGAGTAAGAGAAAGCAAAGACGGATGACAATTATTTTTGTGCCGTGGACTTCTTGGTAGAAAAAGGCAAATTGTTGTTTGTTTTTTTTTTTTGGGGGGGGGGGGGTGGGGGGGGGGGGGGGGGTCAGTGGCCGAGCGTGTTGACGCATCGGAGTTCGGAGCGTGTGAAGCGAAAGCTCGCGTCGCAGGACCCAGGGAACCTGGGTTCAATCCCCGACCCTTTCCGTTTCGATCTGGATGAGCATCGTGCTGGCGTGCGGTCGTGTATCACTACTGCGTTGTGCACGTTAAAGACCCCAGGCTAGCGGTTGTACAGCACTGGCTAAATTGTTCATCTACAGCGGAAACACTGGACACCCGCTGGGGATGATTCACTTCTCTCTCTCGAAACGAACATACAACACATTTACTTTTACTCTGCCGTTAGAGTCGGGCTTATGGTTGTAAAACTTGATATGATGACCCAAACAAGCCACGCAGTCTGGTATATAATAATAATAATAATAATAATAATAATAATAATAATAATAATAATAATAATAATAATAATAATAATCTTTTTATTCACACAACGCTCTCGATATGTCAAATGACGGGTCCGTCTAAGCCGACAATGGCTTGTAGGACTGAACCCAGCAAATTCGTATAGGCGACAAAAAGAACACATAAATAAACAAACACATACACAAGGCTTCGGCTAACCAGCCTCTCTAGTCAAATTAAAAAAAAAAAAA